>WBMW01012091.1:146068-223876 GCA_013396635.1 Penelope pileata | reverse complement strand
TTTACTGAGAGAGTGGTGAGGTGGTGGCACAGGCTGCCCAGAGAGGTTGTGGATGCCCCGACCCTGGAGGTGTTCAAGACCAGGCTGGATGGGGTCTTGGGCAGCCTAATCTGGTACCAGATCTGGAGGTTGGTGGCCCTGCCTGTGGCAGGGGAGTTGGGACCTGATGATCTTTGAAGTCCCTTCCAACCCAGGCCATTCTATGATTCTATGATTCAAAATCAGGTTTGTATGTCAGATCCTGGATACCTTTTCCCTGTGGCCATAAATATGAAGGAATCAGAGCCATGCAGCTGGGTATATTTAAACATTAGGAAGGATTTACATCTACAGTCTAGCTTAGCCTAACCCTCAGGTCAAACGAAAATGCACTTATGTCTGAATTCTGAAAAGAGCTGAAGCCTTGTGAGAACAATTTGTATAAAACAATTGCAAATTCAGTGTCAAGACCTGGTTCTGCCTTGCCATAGAACTCAAATTCCAATCTGCATTTTATACTGACTTCTGAGTCCAAGAATAGATAATAACGATGTCCATCAATTTCTGCAAAACATATTGCTTCCATCCATATCTTCCCCAAGTGAAATATTAAAGCTATGATACAAAATACATTTGTGGATAACAAATACTTACATGTATCCTTTGAATTTATTGAGATCATTATTAGGCATTTCACAGAAGATGGTGTTTTGGAAAAATTCTGGTTCAAATAAAGCATTCTGCAAGAGGAAACACACTGGGAATGAGTGTCAAATACAGAGTAATTGAAATGCTAAATGCTAAGAGAAGCTAAATACCCATTCTATGACAGCAACAACAGATAAGCCGTATTTGTGAAAGTGTAAGGCAGTATCAGAGGTAAAACAAAAGGTCTTGGTAAACACATCTCACCAAAAACGAAGAGTTTTTTAAAAAATAGAGATTAGATTCACAGTTTGCATGAAATTTTTTATCTCTCTGCAAGGTAAATTCAAGCACAGACAGACAGCACAGCCAAGGCTGAGCTTTGCCAATAGTTTTCATCCTTAATTTCTCAAATAGCCTGTAACTCAATTCTAGTTTTTTTTTCTCAACACAAATCTGTTTGACCATAAGCAAATTTAAGTGTGCAAGATAATGTAATTATATTATCAAAAGGGTATTGTCGTATAGCAGATCTGAGATTTTCCTTTGCTGGATTATCAATTGGTTAAATTAAATTAAAAAAATACTGTGAATTGGACCAGATGATACAGATGCCAGTTGTTGAAAGTTCTTGGCTTCATTTAAGGTGTATATAACAAATATTCCAAATTCTCTATGAAATAACAATAATCTTCAGCCAAAACAAGATGAAAATAATTTCAATATTAATATGGATTTTGAAATATATTAGAAGAGTTGCTTTACTAGCCAAGAATACATGATCATAAAATAAGAGCCCATACATTACAATAATTTGAATACATTCAAATAAGATGAAAATAAAGACTAACAGCAGAACAAAGAAACAATCCCAAGAAAAGAAAGGGAGGTGAAGGAGCTCAAAGTGCTGGGAGAGACAAAACAGCACAGAGCTCTCTAGGCTAAGTGCTTACTGAATCAGAGTTTGGAGCTGAATCAAGACATACACTTTTGCTTTGTCTGCCCTGCATTCAAGGAAAAGGGCTTGCTTTTGTGGCTGTACGAAGCAGCCTGGAAAGCCGACGGCATGAAAAGTACTCGACTGCTATAACATTTTTTCCTCAACTGAAAAGATACAGAAGACTTTGATTTTAGATTAAGAGTATACAATAAAAATGGAATGTGAGAAATGTGAAAAAGAGTAATTACTGCTGTGTAATAAAAACTTTAAAATAACTGAAATCCACTTGAATCCAAACTCCTTCCATTAGGAAATTCAGAGCCAGAAATCAGGTCTGCTGCTGGGCTATCCTACCTTCTTCTAAAGTAAGAGAGACTTCCATAAATTAGACTCCTTCAGAAACTGCAGATATTGGGAATTCTTCTCTGGAATTCATAAAAACTTTGCCAGACTGCAAGAGGAATTCCTCACACCGATAGTGCCCAAGTCTCAATTGCTTCTTCACAGTGCTCTAATTTTCTCTCTCTTGTTCTTTTTCTGAGCAATACATACATTCTATTTTGTACGTATATGTATAAAATCTAAGTACAAGCAAGGTAAGAATCTGATCTAGAAAATAAATTTTGGAGGAAAAATAAAAATCGATGAATATCGGCATTTTGTAAACTTCCTGCCCCATATGACTGATTATTTTTAGAGTGTTTTTAAAGAACTGTTCAACTTAGTCTTATTCAACTTAGTAAACTCAAGAGGAAAATCACACACATTTGGTTATCCTAGTAATTTTTGTACAACAGGAGAACAGCAAGATGCAAGAGGAACTTGGAAGGCTCATTAGTACCTCATAGGTTCCTAGGTGGAAAACAGTTAGAGAAAGATCATTATTCTCTTTCTCTTGAAGAAAAAAAAAAGAAAAAAAAGAAAAAAAAGAAAAAGAATTCTTCTGATGACAGAAATTTTTAACGATTGAAAATTCAAGATAGAAAATGTCTTACAAGAAAAACAAAGCTCTCTTCATCTCAGTCTTTTAAGGGTAAGGGAATTCAATATTCCAAAACATATCCTAAACCAAGGACCTAACCTCAGTTCATTTGTCCTCCTTAAAGAGTCACACTTTATAGACGCAATTAAATCTGAGAAGTTTTATGGAGCACTTAAATAACAAGATTAAACAGAGCTCCACAAACAAGGAAGAAGTTGCAGACAGGAACACTAAAACCAGTTTGTGTGATACTTAGTGCGTTGTTTTTTTTTTTTTTTTTAAATCAACATGGTATTTACAATAATAATTTTAAATAACAGGGTAATATAGATAATTATTTAAGCTCTGATCTTCCTAAACACTGGGTATTGCCATGGTCAGAACTGCATTCCACTCTGTTTACGTAACAAGATTTCCTAAGTGTAAACACTTCTGTGCATACAGTGTATCTAAATAATAACTCAAAGAACTGTACAAAGGAACAATGAACAGTGGGTTTGAAGAATAATTCAGTGAACAGGTGTTTTCTGATTTGAAAGAAGACTTCATATTATTAACATCCAAGGAAAAATTTTCACTTTGTATAATAACACAGCCTCTAAAAGGAAAAATCTGAAACCTAATATGTAAAGGAGAGCCACATGAGATGAATACAGCATCCAGCTGAACAATCAGCCTGTTGAACAGCCAGAACAATTCCTAGCTGTACCTGTATGTCAGCTGCAACAGAGACACAAAATCCATAAAGAAGCACAAAGCCGCTTTGGAAAAGGTGCATGAGCTGCCTTCCAATTTCAATGCAAATATAATTCACTCAGTAGTAATGACTTTCTACAGGATGTGCTGTGACTGCTTGTTGGGTGTGGTTGGTTTATGCATAGGAAAGTCTTGCTTCAGTCCCAATCGCAGCACTGAGTGTTATTGCTTAAGAATCCATTGAAGCAGTTTCCAGCAAGCAATTACTGTCTGAGATGATCTTTCTCTTTTTATACAGCCATCGCTGCCCCAGAATGACAGAAATCTTTTGGGACAAACTGCTGCTTTCTGTCTGGAGCATTAGCACCAACAGCAAAGTGTTTTTCAGCTATATTGGAACAATTGGCCTGTCAGAGCCACTACGCTTGGTGGCTGGAGCTGCAATGCAAATGGGCTCGAATCAGCCCTTGGCAGCATTTTCAGTAGACTTACCTGGCTGGAGAACCCCATCACAACTTGCCGCTGTTTAAGGTTGGTCTCCCCATCGAGGTTGGCCGTTTCCAAGTGGCAGATCCCATTTTGATCAGAGGAGTACAGCAGGAGGATATCGGCTGGGATGGTCTCGTTACACTGCAGCTGCACAAAATCTCCAACTTGTACATCTTTCCAGCACTTCTCAACATAGGCACGGTCTTTTCTGTTGCATTAAAAAAACGTTGTGAGTGAATAGTGATGTTAGGAAGACAGGCCCCCTGTGTAGTGGGTCTTCAATGAGATAAAGTAGGGCAGTGGTGCCACATTGTTGTATTTTTTAAAAAGACACAACAAAACACCGAGAAATTAGTGCTTTTGACAGTTTCATAGTACCAGTTCATCATATCTCACATTCAAAATAAAATGTCTACATGGTGTAAGAAGAAACTACAGCAACATTTCTCTTTCATTCTAGCATTAGGCCTATATTCTCCACAGCAAAACTTAGGAAGGTGCTTGGACTAACAGAAATCTTTTGAAGTATTTTGTACAAGAAATACATTTCACCAAAAATATTTATTATTTTTGAGTATGTCACAGATACTTGCCAGCATCAACATATAGACCCTGAAAGAAACAAACCCTTATCATAGCTACACTCACTTCAAGTCTCTCCAGTCTGTAATGTTCAAAAGGTAGTTACAAATCCCAAGCTTAGGTATAGATACAACTTGAAAAGGTAAAACAGCAGACAAGTGACTTCTTGATATTAAGCCAAAAAAGACCCCTGATGAAAAAAAAGCAGCTAGAACCTAAGTTGAATGGAAAAGTTAAGGTAAGGAACAAAGAGATTCTACATTAAATATATATATATACATATTGTTTTATCAACAAATTGGTGTTCAATGGTTCAGGATATAGCAATATTTTTTTGAAATTACCTTTTCAATAATGGGTCTTTCAGCTACATCATCTAAGCAAACTGAGAACTGTACAATAAGTTTTAAAAATAATTAATGGGAAAACTGAACAAAAACAGTGGCCCAGTTCCTCTAAAACTTTGAGAGGAAATTATTTTTTTTAGTATAAATAATTGAATCATCTTATGTCTTGCTCTCTAAGAGGGAAAATGTTCACAATACATTACAAGATGCACAGTAAAAGGCTTTTTGTAATGATTCAGTTTCATTTTTGCTCAAGTTTTGAATCATCCTCATTTAGTGTCTGAAGAATAGTATCTTTCAATTAAGTGTTTGTATCATGAGAAGGGGAGCATGATATAGAAGATAAAATGCTTTGCTACAATTCAAAGGCACGCATCCAAGTGCCATTTCAGAGTCACGCCAAAGTCTACTTCATGCTAACCTACTTTCCTGGTCTTCTGTGAAGAGAAGCCAGCCCTAATGTTGACAGCCAAACCTTTGCAGTTGGCTAATGTCCTTATCTGAAAAGCAACATAAAATAACTGCTTCCTGCAAAGGCTACGCATGCAGTTAAATTCAGTGCGTTTCCCAGAAGTATCCACTATTTATTAAACAAAACAACAAGAACAACAGCAAAAAAAATCCCGTAACCATATAAAGATCTTCAGTGCCAAATGTGAGAGTCACTTAAGAAATGCTAAATAATGGTATTGTGGCAATGATTTTTCCTTCTTACGTTATTTTTTTCATTCTTGAATTGTTGATTCTTCTTTCTTCTGCCTCTACTTACATGCATGTTCTTGTTTCTTTTGCTCAACAACAGACCTAAAAGGTCACACTGAGAAATAGATGTTTGCTGGAAGTTAATGTGATGTTTCTGCTCTTTAAAAAAATATTCCAGAACAGTATTTATTTGAAAAATAAAAGGTGCACGATGAGTTTTTATTGCTATGCAAAGTGGATACTAATGTTAGTGTAGTAAAACTACTAAGCAACTAGGAATTCTTCTCCTATCTAATGTTTTTCTGGTAGAACTTCTTGTTTGTTTAAAACGTGAAAATGAGATTACAGAAGCAGTTTAGTACAAGCAGATGGGTTGCCTTGCTACCGCAGACGTCTGGATGTCATGTATAGTTTGCACATGCTGTTTGCTAGGACTTCTGCAGGGCAATCCTACTTCTCTCTGCGTCACCCCTTGCACAATTCTGATGTTTATGGAACATTCGTGAATTTTCTGCTCACAAAGTACTACACACACACCTTACCCAGCTGGCTGCCTCTATGCCAGACTAAAGAAACTAAGTTAACAAACTAATCCACAGAAATCGGAGATTTGTAGTATTTTTTCTACAACACCCTGTGAAACTTACACGTATGGCTAAAAGTTCTGTCCATTTTCTAATTACAGAGGGGATGGTGAGTCAGAAAAGCCAAATGACCTCTTTCAGATCAACAAGTTATTTTATTTAGCATAGGATTAGAGTTCAGGAATTGCTAGTATTCCAGGCTTGCATTCAGGTGAACAGTGTCCCTCTCTCCCAAATGAACAAAAAATTCAGCAAAGAAGCATGTTTTCTTTGTGGAGAGATCTGTTCCTGAAAGAACCGTTTAGCTGAAACTGTGAGATTAAGATTTCTACAGTATAAAGGTTTTCTAAAACTTTGCTGAGAATTACCAATGGATAAAAGGAAGAAAATTATTCCACAGAAAGACTCTTGCACCCCACATGATTGGTCCAATTGTCTAAGAAGATTTTTCAAATGAAGCAGTTTCCTTTCAGCAGTTCCTGTAACTGGGAACACTGCCCTTTTCCTGTTCATTGATTAGAGTTCAGAGTTCATGCTTCAGTTGCTAAATAAACAGAAGAGCCTCGTAAATCTAAGATGGTTTGATGAGAGACATATAAAAAAGACAAACAGGTTTATGCAATAAAATAAAAAAAAATGGTGATTTTCAATAGGTGGAAAGCTGAAAGTCTGATTCTGATGGCACAAGACAATAGGACTGTAGCATATAAAATTTATGATCGAGGATGAAAGTCTCCCCATTACCATCTCTACTTTAGCAGTCAATTTATCACTACTGCATTTAAAAAGTATTCCCTTGCTATTCTGGAATAATGGGTAGCACAATAATACTATCACAGAGCACAATCACGGAGTAGTGCAGACAAAAAGACAATCATGAACAGCCACAGTGAAGTCTGCCAGACTTTGGTATTGGACTCATATTTGACGAGAAGGACTGAACTGACTTCATGAAGGTATTTCAGGGGAGAAAGAATAATAAAAAAAGCCTGCTATGGTTGGAAATTGTGGGGGAACAGGAATAAATTATTGACTTTGTGTCAACAAAGTCATTTCACATTCCTTGCTTCAATAAAAATGAACTTCAAACAAAAACTGGGTCAAGAGGAATGGTGAACAGGAGGAAATAAGAAAATATTGCACTGCTCCCCAGAGGATACGAAATAAAACTATTTTTCATGTGCACTCCACAGCATGTCTATGCGTCCTAGATTGTCTTAGAGAAGGATCTTCAAAACTTTTATTACACGTAACGTCAAATCAAACAATGTTTAGTGAGTGCTGTTTCTTTGAATTACTAATAGTTTCTTTGCAGTTTGAAGTAAAGGCATTATTTGCTCTACCTCTCACCTGTAAATTGCCTCTAGATAGACAAATCCAAATGTTTGTGTTTTATTGTAAGTAAATTCACTTGAATGTTATATTTGAAAATGGTCCACCTCAAGTATCATCTTTTCAAAAATGCAAATGCTCTGACATTCTCAGTGCTACACAGTGAACAGCTAGAATTACACAGATATTTAAACCTTACAGTCTCTTTTTGCAAACAGAAATTGAACACATACTATCAAAGATTTTACCGGCTTCAATATGGAAAACTCCACATGTTTTCAAAGACAATTTTGTGGCCATGAATGCAGGGTAAAACTTGCTGCCATAAAGCTTTGAAAAAATGACAACATAGGAGCAGTTTTAGAACTCAAGAAAGGCACTAGACTGGAGATAAACTGATCCTGAAACCTGTCCATAGGTCACAATAGAGTACAACATAACGTATTCCTGAGCTGGAGATCATATCTGAGTAGAAATCTTCGTGCTGATTCATCACTGACTTATATCACATTACTGTCACTTATGGTAACTGAGGAGGATGTTTTTGTGACACGGACATCATCAGCATCAAAGAATCATGTCATTTAGTACCAGCCAGTCCAGTAAAAGGGCTTAGCAAGCACTGATAGCCATCTATGCAAACACTTTCTCAGCATTACAGTAATACAGCAAGAATATTTTCAAGATAATGGGAATTAAATATTTCTGAAGTCTAATACAAGACATCTTTAATTATATAATTTTGAAATTTCAAACTCCTAAATGCTAGCAACGGATCCTAACTTCTTATGTGTTAAAACTGTTTATAGCATCACGCTATGGATGTTACAATCTCAATGATAAAATAAGTCCATACTCCACTCCTGTAATCAGTCCAAGTTTACATGGACTTAAACTAAGTACCAGAAACTTTGAAATATATGTCCATACCCAGTGTTTTGGATTTCTTTTTCCTTGCTTTTTTCATTTCTATCTTGACTTATAGTTATCTGTACCAGATGAAGAAAGTAGAAGTCACAAGTATTTTGAGTAAACATTTGTTTAGACATTACTGCATTATTTTGGTAATTTACCAATTAATGCAATTAGGATTGTCTACTTTTCATGAATATTGATTAGAGAAAAATGCTATTGCTACAATTCTTAAAGACTGCAAATCATTAGCATTTGTTTCTAAAGACTCTTTTTTATTTTATGACGTTTCTGGAAGTCAACTTTTTTGCTACAGTCATCTGCTTACACGACCATGTAGCTCCTTCAGGTCACATGGTAGCAGCCTGCTCCTCTCCAGGATTTAACAGCATTCTAGAAATTCACATGGTTAGGGTGGGACTTAATGCCACGATGTCATGATTCTGCAGGTCTCTGAGCCAAAACAACAGGTTTTCATTAATTTGTCTTTTGTCTTTAGTCACTAGCTTTAGCTGCTCTCTGTTAAACCATTGAACACCTTTTCTGTGAGTAAAGCACCTTCAAATGCCTTGGCAGGCAATAGATCTTGAAGAAAGCTCTGATGTAGCAAGACACAAACCTGTGGTAGCATTAGTTACGTATTTATGGTTATTTATTTACTTCCATAGAGCCCAAAGATCCTCACTGTAGGGATATGCACTGGCTGACAAGAACCACTAGCTCACTGCTCTTTGACTTTCAAGTGCTGCTACCTGAACTAGCTGAGAGTTGGAAATTTGATATTTTTCTTTTTCTTTTTGTCAGGCCAGCATGCCACGAATTTCTTCACCACACGAGCAGCATGCTCACCATAAGACAAATTCACATTTTAATTATTTCTTCACAATTGTGGTTCCACTGGTTTCAAGAAGTTACATGGTGACATATAACAAACTGGAGTGTACTCTTGATCGAAACCAATTTCCCAGCTCACTGGAAGCTGAGGAACATCTCAGCCTGCACAAACAGAAGAAACATTGTACCTTCAGCAACACCCACTGTTAATTCAGGTATCCACAGTTAACTTAGATACAAAAATTCCGTACTACCTGGAGTACACACAAAAGCTGTACAGACAACAGAGCAGAGAATGCCTGCTGCCAGTGATGAGGCCATGCAGAGAACAATATCACAGAATGACTTGGTTTGGAAGCAGCCTTAAAACATCATTTAGTTCCAACCCCCTCTCATGGGCAGGATTGCCAATATACTGACTTTTAACACTAAGCAAAGGAGTGTCACTGTATCTTTGCTAATGGATAGTGAGTAATATCATAGCAGATAATCATCCTGCTGTTACTGTAACTAATTTGTATTGCTACTTTTATATGAAAAAATTCATATTTAAATTATCAATTTCATGCTTTGTTACTGTCTTATGAAAACATCTTCAGCTGTGCAAAAGCTGGGGTATGAAGCCAAGAGATTTCCAGTTGATAATATTCATCTATCATCCACAGCAAGCACCACTAAGGTATAGAAGCCTTGATGTGGTTGCACCCAAGAAAATCAAATGCAATTTTGCCTGGGGGAAGATGGTGGGACTTCAAGTAGACCACAGTCTTGAGACTCTTTTTCTTGGTGTATAAAATGAATCTAATAAAGCCTCCAGCAGGCTTTTAGTCTTTAAAGTAATGATTTGTTAGAAAACAGAAATAATAAAGCAGAAGGAAAATGTTCTTTAACAAGCAAAAATTAGTTCCAACTGAACTAGACTTTAAATGAAAGCATTGACAACAAATCTCTTTTTGCTTACTGTGCCCTTGGCAGGATGGTGTTTTCCTCTACTTTCTACTTGACAATCTTTCAGGTTCACCCTGGGTTGAAGGAGCTGCATGTGATGTTTCCTGGGTCCAGAGAAAAGTTGCCTTTTTTCTTTCACCTCTGACATTTGTCAGTAGGTCTATTCCTGTTTGCAAGCACGTTCCCTACCCTTCTCCACTATCTCCCAGGCTGTCCTCATGCTGCAAACTCTGTCTGTTGCCACTGCCCTGGACAACACCAGATGCTTTGAACATCATCCAGGAACAGCATCCAGGAAAGGTGCAATGTCTCTTCCCTTCAGAAGGTCTGGCTGATCAGAATATATGAAGGAAGTTGAAACTAAAGACAGTCTTCCTCTTCACTTTTCAGCTACCCTGATTTTAAGGACACACAAAGTATACTATATGCACTGTAACTGGTAAGCAAGCAGATCTCCATTGCTGTCAGAAATGTCCTGTACAATATGTCCAATATTTGCCTCATAAATTATCACACTGAATTAAAAAGCTTAAATCAATTGTGATATTTTAATTCTCTTTAAAAGTAGCTTTCCAGCTGTTGCCTGTACTGACTTAGTGCAATGCAGAGATGAGGTCTCTGTTTTTCTCTTATTTTCACATCACTGCTCCAGGACTACCCTAGAGTTAAGAACTGATGCAGAAATCTTTAAATGTTCTTAAACTTTATACTAAGCAAATACAGAATCACAACAAGGGCCAGACTGACATTTTTTTTTGTGACACAGACATCTGTAGAGCTACAGAGGAAGAGGAATTTGATGCTTGTAGGAAATACTTGAAAACCACAAGGTCTGTAAGCATCACAGAGGAACTTTTCTATAGTGAACGCAATCGGGTTCTCTCATTTAGTATGCCTGCTGACTTACCTAGTTATCTGGCAACACCACTGCATGATTCAAAGAACATGCATGAGACTTTTCTGAATCACTCTCTCAGATATCTGAGTTTAGGTGCTTAAAATTAAGCAATGTGAATAGCCCAGATAATACTTTTGCAGGTGCAGCTGCCTGATGAACACGAGTTCAGTCAAGCACGTTGCTCTGCTATCCTGAACTGAGCAAAGGCTTTATATTAGTACCTGACTGTCTATTCAGAACAGTCAGAAAAATTTAGGTTAAATTTTCCAGAAGTTTAAAATTGTTGTAAAATCCTGTCTGGATGCTATGCAGTGTTTACAGATCACTGCAGCTTAATCATAGAGGTATACCCAGACCTTAGGTTTGTATATATTAAGTAGTTCCTTGAACATTATGGAACACTGAAAGATGTAAATAATAGCTTTTAGTAACTGTTGGTTTGACATTCACTTACAGGCTTGTATAGTACATTCAGCGCAGGCCCCTACTGTTAGTTAGTTAATGACAAACTGGAGAGAGTTTGGAGAAAAGTAACCAAAATAGAAATGAAGGGATTGACAGACAAGAAAGATGAAAAGAGTGATCTGTACACATATCTTGCCTAAAAGGTGCCTGGGAGTAGCAAAACGTACATGATAGAAATTACACATACATGAAGACTATAATTAAATATTGATGATGAAGAATAATTAGGGTTGCATGAAACCAGGTCACTTGAGGAATTTTAATGCAATTAAAGAAGGATAATAAAGCAGGATATCATAGAAGATGCTCTGACAATCATACATTGTAGTGGTAGCAGCCTCATTCCTACGAAAATTTAAAAGCAAACCAAGTGTAATTTAAAGGTTAGCAGAAGAAAAGAAACAAGTATATTTTAGTTCTTTTATTTTGGTATAGTGTGATTTATTCTGGCAGCACAACGGTTTATATGAAACTACGATTCCAAAAACTTTTTATGCAGAAAGTAAAATGTTCACAATCAAACACCAGATCTAACCTATTGCACCTCACCTGGACACTTTAATGTTATTGTCTCCCCTTTTTTCAATTAAACATTCTTTCAGTTTGCTACTTGAAGTGTCTTTTCCTTCATTTGACTAACAGACTAGATTACCCATTCCAGCTGATCTCTGTGAAAAGAAAATAAGAACTAATGTGTTTACAGAGCAGTGTACTTCAATTTCTCTTGCACTGTGCTGAAAGACCAGTTACAGCATTTCCTCTAGTGTTGAAGAAAGTTTTGGAGAACATTCAACTTTCAGAAAAGAGAGCTCTCCCTTTGTATTTCTTATGGAATAGGAGCTAGAATTCTTGTTACCGAAATTTGAAATAAAGACAATATACTCTCCAAGATTAATACTTTAAATCCAATTAATTTTTCATCTTAGGATGGAAGATAAGTTATTCTATTAAAAATAATTCTTTGCTGTCACAAGACTAACAAGATTCACAGTCCCTTGAAAAAGGCTTTCACCTGTGTTAAAAAATTACCTACAGCAGATGATTCACAAGGAAGAAAATTAGAAGACATCATACTCCTCTGTGACTTTGCAGCTAGCAAGAAGAACAAGAAATATCAGCTTCCCAAAGCACTACAGAAGCCTGATTAAAATTATTCATGGTATAATGAGCTGTAACTACAGATCTGAAGGCAATTGCAATTAACCATAGCTTTTCCAAATAGAATAAATGGTATAGTCTGAATCCCTCATTTTTTTTTTGTCCCCTTACATCAGTGTTTTGGACCATAACCCTCTGCAGAGTAAAACACAAGATTTATTCATAGATCAAAGGCCTTTCTATAGAATGCTATGACCAATTTTAAGATGGGCTACGTCAGATTTCTGCAAAAGAAAGTACTCACGTCTGTAACTTGAATCTGGATCTTTATGTACGTTGTAATTCTATGACGATGTTTTTCTTTCATACAAAAACAATTTTTATTGTATTCCCCACTTCTCATGCTCTCATGGTAAAAGTCTTCTAAATATAAATGAATATGGTTGCTTTATGTCAAGAAGAAGTAAAATTTCCATGCAGATCCATTCATTAGAACCTACTGCATCACCTACTATTCTCTGTCATACGGATCTTAACAAGTGTTAACAAATAATCAATTGCCTCCTGGATTAATGCAACACTGGCAACCTCAAAGATAGGCAAAAGAAGCAATTCTGGTACCTGCTCAAAGAGCTAGAATTATTGACAATCTTCATGGCAGAACAGAAAAAAAATCTTAAATGGACAATATCTAGAAACCTGTAAAATGTCCACTTTATTGATTGTGTCAGAAAAAGAGCAGAGATTTTTGTTTCTAATGAGTAGTCGGCTCTATGTGGGGATAGGTTTATCCCTGAAGCAAGCAAATCCATTATTTCTCTGTTTAACCAGCAAGATATAAAAATAAAAATCTGACAAACACTTGCAAGAGAAACAAACAGTAAGAACAGAACTATGCGATAAAAGCTAGAGTTATGTAAGATATCGTTTGTGAGAAGGTATGTTATACAAAGCACAGTTGATTATCTTGAGGGATAACAACTAAAGTTGAGGTAAATGAAAAGTTTTGCTCTGCTGACACTGCTGCGGGATTTAAACAGGGAGAAGCAATTTTCTACTTTTCTGAGAGAAATGTTTTTATACAATAAAAAGTCCTAAACCTAAGCATTTATGAAACATTTTGAAGAATGGGTCACAGATGCTTGTAAATAATTCATTTAGAGAAGACCAAACAGTGCGCTTTACTATCTGTAATTTTTATACTGTGTTTTACACAGCTTTATTTTACATACCATCTAGTAAAAAACAAAAACAAAAACCAAGAACAACAAAAAACCAGCTGAATGCTAGCCTACATTTTGGAGTATAAAATTCAAATTAGTTCTAAGTGCTACATTTTTCAAAGGTTTCTTGGCATCGAAGGGTGCATGTAAGGACCCACTTGCCAGACAGATCTTCTTCTGTGCTATATTGATTGTTTGGGTCTTGTTCTGTGCTGTATTGATAGAATTTAGCCCTGTTGAAAATTCCTTAAAAATCCAGAGCTCAGTAACTATTGAAGGACTTGTTTTTATCACACTCCGTGTCTAATAGGCTGATAGCCACTCCAAAGCCATGAAACTCATAGTTTTCTTCCCAGTCTGAACAACAGGTTTAAGCAAAATAGAAATATCTTTCCCTGGATCAGAAGAAATATCAGGTGTTACTGAGTCACTTCAACTTTTCCCCTTGTTACTTAGTCACTGTGATTTATTAATATATTATACAAAAAACTTCACCATTGATAAAAGATCACAAGCCAGCATTTTTCACAACAAAAGCTGTAAAAAACTCACCTGCTGTAAATGTAACAACCCATATGATTGATTTCTTTGTCGAGTTTATACCGCCGAAAGTCCTCCCAAGCATCTTTAATGGCTGTCATGGCCATTATAACAATAATTGGGATCATAGAAACTTCTGGTTGGAAAGCATTCACCACTGGCACAAAATTCAGCAGTGCAATGACCACAAAATAAATATTGGCAAAGCGATGAAACTGCTCATAGATGTTTTTAGGCAAGAAAGTCAAGATGGTATATTTTGTGGTTTTAATTTTATTGGAGTCATAGTATCTGTTTGGATTTTCCTTCCACTTCGTACTTCCAAAGGACAAATTGGACATGATCACTCGTTTATTTTCATTTTTCTTCTTTCTTTTTTTTAATTTTCCTCTCTTCTCCAGCACTTCATTTTGGGTTTCTGTGTCTGAAGCAGCACATTGACAGCAGGTTTCCTTGAAAAAGTGTTTCTTCCATACCATCTTAGAGAAGCAGCCTGGAAAACTTTTCCTTGACATCTTGCTTTCCTCTCAAAAAATAGCCTCCAGTTAAATATCAACAAAGTTAGAAGAGTTCAATAATCCAGATAAACTCCAAAGCGGCGGAGGGAAGTCTCAAGCTGTCAGGTGCCCAGGGCTGCCTCTTGCTCGACTCCAGCCTCCACCTGCCCAGGGACAGGTATCATCCTGACCCAGCCGCACTGGGTCCTAAAGCCTGTCAGGAAGGCTGCACGTCACACACGACAAAAGCATCCTGAATGTTTTGTTATTCCTGTTACTATATGCCTAGAGGCCCCATTCAGAGCATTTCCCTGGCATCATGTGTCTGCTCACATGAAGTTTTAACACAGCTGGGACAAAACTAAAAACGTACACACTGTTTTCACCATTCACTCTAAGGGTTTCTGAATCACTTTATAAGCCTGTTAGCTGCCAGGAAGTTCAAAGGTAATGGGCAGAGCTCTACGTACAGAAGTCAACAGGTTATATGCCTCTGTTCAGACAATATTCCTCTCTTCCACCTCCTCTATCTACTATTTCTTTTCATGCGCATAACCTGAATTATTAAAACAAAAGAGCACCCTCTCCCTCCCCACCCCCTAATACAAACCAGACAAACCTAGTTGCAAGAATTATACATATATATAGGCAATTTAAAGGCAGTTTGCCCAGATTGCCTCACAGCCTGATCGTCCTCCTCCTATAGACTTGCCTCTGTACTGCCAAAGTTTTCCTTTCTCACCCAGTAACTTCTTCCATACTCTCATTTTTTTTTCCCCTTGGACCTTGTGCCCTTGCCACGTAAGTAAATGGCACAGATGAGAGCTAATTTTCAAGACAGCTACTAACCATAGTAATTTTTCCTCTGTGGTGTGGACTTAAGGATATGTGAAAAATGGAAGAGATAGTAGCATTTAAACTTTTAAAGCAAAACTCCTATTGTGTTATGTAGTGACAAGTGAGGTAATCCAAAGTCAAGTTAGTACTTGGACAAGAAACTCTGATGAAATCGAAATGTTGTAATAAGAATTGCACTTTAAAATATTTCTTCCTTCTGAGTCAGTAATGAGCAAACAACAAAGCTTACTGCAAGTGGATGTTGTATCACTTCCAGAGTGAAAATGTGTTGTTTTGATCACCTGTGCTTACTGGAAACGCTATAATATTTTTTTCAGTTCCTGGTTATGCTTTACCTTGAATGCAGTTGATTATTAATTTTTGAATTAAATGGTTTTATCAGGAAACTTCTGAAAGATATTGTTCCAATGTGTTAAAAATCTCTGTGATCTTTTCCAGGCTTGGATATGTTCCATATTTCCTACAGAACACTCTGCTACCTGGAGAGGATGTTGTGTGTGTTGACAAACTGGTTCAGAAACTTGGAATGAAAACTTGTGTATCAGCACACATTTATGTGATATGAAACAAAACTTCAATGATATCAGGATGACTTTGAGTGAGATAAATGAAGCGCTTTCAAAGCAGAACAAAACTCTTTTAAAACAGCTCTTCCAAGCTTACTGTACTCCAAAAGGTCAGTAAGGGAATTATTGCAAAATCAAAATGAGCAGTTTTCACTACAGCAAACACAAGGAAAATAATTGGTTTGGTCTACTTACTTGTCATATACCCTACTTCTAGAGGAGTTTATCATCTTATCAAATCGATATTTTCTATAGTCTTCAATTGCATCCTTAATCATACTGGCAAGCAGCATCACAATCAGAGGAAGCATAGTAATCTCCCTGTGGAAGACTTCCATTTGTGGGAACCAGTTTAGAACCACGAGAAAGAGGAAATAAAGATTAGCTACCCTGTAACAAGGATACAAAAAAAAATTAAAAGCAGTCAGGAATTAAGTGCATTTTTCTTGATGACAATCCCTCATTTTGTGTCAAAGGAACATTAATCATTTCACATCTCTAATCTCCTCATTCTTTACCAGAAGGGATTAATCAGTTACTTAACTGAGAGGCTTATATTTTCTTTAGAAAAGCCTGTGAGATATATTTTCATAATATTATAGCTACCTCAATTTTTCCACATATTACAAACACCTTCTTTAATGATCCCACTCCACCTCAGTCTAGGAAAATAATCACAAACTCTAACAAAAGCTGAACAAAAAATATCCCCCCTCCCCCAAAAAATTGCCACTAAACAATACACCCAGAAACAAACCCAAACCAAAAAACTCACAACTCTCAAAAAACAAACAAAAAATCCAATGTAAAAGGATGGATATAGAAAACACATGTACATAATTCGCATCAGTATTCACATCAGAAATCCATGAAGAATTCTATGTCTGGAAAATGGAATATTAAATTATGATATTATAAATGCAGTGTAAAGAACAGAAATTTCAAAGCTAGATACGGATATAAGACTAAATTTTAAAAACATGACAACTACAAAAGCAGCCCTTCTCTATCACCCTCAAATAGCACTGTTTCAGAGAGACTTCTTACATCTCATGTATCATTGAATGATTTTTTTTTTTTTTTTTTTCCTGTGAAATTTCTTTAAAAGATTTTTGGGCAAAAAAGTAAGCCATGTATATTTTGTAGTCTGTATCCTGTTTCCAGAATAAAACCTAGAAGCTTGGTCCCAGTCTTTCTGCTGTCTCCCATTATTGGGAAACACAATCCTCCACTTGTTTAAGTTGAGTTTCAATCTGTCTCTGACAGAATACAGCAGTGGTGTTGATTCTGATACAGGCTGGGAGGCACTTTTGGCTGCAAGTCGCTGCCAACGGTACAAAGCTGAATCTACCGACAAAGCCATTCACAGCAGGGATGTCAGGCTGAAAGACAAATGTATAACAGGGACTGAAAACCAATTCCATTCTGGTAGAAAATCCACTTTGTATCTTGCAAGCAGAGGTTTAAAGCAGTGAACAGTACTACTGTTCAGTCCATTACATGTTCAGTTTTTTAGCACAGCACTTTCTACAGAGAAGGCATAGAATAAGAGTCACAACAGAATCTTCAGTAAGGAAAAATCCATTTCTATCTCTAGGCAAAAAAAAGTCCATCTCTATTTTCTGTGTTATAACAGTAAACTAAAGTAAATACAGTCAATTTAACAGATGTGAATAATGGCTTTTCCGTGACAAAGTCTGTATTGTTTTCTTCAATCACTAACTGCCACCAAATCTATTCAGGCAGTTTTCTTCAAAAGTTTCAGAGTTCTTTGCAATACTTTTTCTTTTCATGGTTGCTTACAAAAGGACAGGCTCAGGGGTTGAATCTTAACAGCTCAGGTAATAAGGGACTGCAACATCAGCTTAATCTCATATACATTTCCGTAACAGTTTTCTAGAGTCTCCATAGAAATCTGATTTAAATGGAAAATGCCAACCAGCACTAAAACAATAGATGTCTTATTGGTTGGAGGGATAAAGGAATTCAATCTCCTAATACTAATCCTATTATCATTGAACACTTGTCTTCTGACCTGTTCACGCATTCACAATTGCAATTGCAATCCAATGTCCAGGACACTCAGGCTCCAGCAGCATTCTATTATGTTCAATCTAAACACAGTAGAATCTCAATCTGGTAGCAAGAGCTTGGGGTCCAGATGCTGCCATAAAAAGGTGAAGCGGTAAATGTGAAAAAACAAGCAAAGATACATTGACTTGTGCAACTTCAGAGTTCCTCTAAACAAAACCTGTGAACTGAACCTACCTCTACTATGTTGTGGGAAATAAAGAAATTTTTTTTATTTAAACATGGACAGTGGTTATTTAGATTAATTCACTTAAGAACTGGTTTAAACTTTATTTTACAGCAACCTTGCTTGAAACAGATTGAGAAGATCTGTACATGTTTGCGCAAGTCCAAATAGATCCATTTTGAACACACTGTACTTTGAAAGAGTTTATACCTTTATTACAGGTTGGGTCTTTTTTTTCCTCTCAGCTTTCAGCTTCCTCTTTCAAAACACCTTTCTTTAACTGTATGCACTATGTGATTTCCTTTGGAAAAAGAAAATAACAACCATATTTTAAAAAAGTGTATGCAATTTATTCACAGAAGAGGAAAAAGTAGACTACTGAATTGCAGTAACACATTTGAAGTGTGTTGTTTCTACAACAAGCAACAAGTAAGGTTTATGCACTTTTGCCCACTAGCTGCTCAAAAACTAATTCAGAGGTCAGGATGCGCAGCAATGCCTTGGAATACTCTACAGTGAGAGCAGAATGGCTAATGTCCATCTATCAGATCTTGGCAATACTGGCTTAGCTGATACAAACTAAGTCCCTATACTCAATGGATCCAGATTTAATGCCGCGTTACTTTGACAGGGAATGTTGAAACTATGAATTTCTAGGAAGTTGAAGGGTAGAGCAAATATGAGAACAATGAAGGGAAAGGAGTTTTTGACAGAACTTGCTTTTATTTGTTCCATTAAGTTCGTTTTACTGCATGTGAAGAGCTAGGAAAAGGGATATCAAGACAAAATGAGGCGTATGGATTACTACTAGAAAGCCCTCTACAATTTCTAAGCTATGATGACCTAAATTTTTAGAAAATTTTGATCTCAGGAGCTTTTCTCCGTAAGATATCAAATTTAAACATTACAGAAGACAAGAAGAACAGCAGACGTTGACAGATTTCCTTGTATATTTGGTGCTTGTTAACAGAGGTAAGATCAACCATTTGAAGATGTTACATGAACACATACAACCTAAAGCTCAGAATAGCTTAATGCAGAAATGAATAAACCTGTAGTTTAATCTACGGACAGGACCTCCTACAATCCATGTTAACTACTCTGCCCATGCTCAGTTAGATGAGTGCTTTGACAGAAGTCGAAGTGATGTTCAACTTAAACGATCTTAGAGCTAGTACTTCCTTACACTATTATTTTTAAACTGTAGTGCTGATATATTTTACAATGAGAAGGCAACAAATAAATTTTTGGTAGTTACCGAAAACGGCACAGCAAGCACTAGGTGGAAATGCCATAGTGAACTGATGTAGTGCATGTATGCCAGTTAAAGGCTGGGCACTTTTGCCACCTTGTTCTGAGCAGTCAGTAACCCAGTAGATTCCAAGCACATCATAACTTGATAACTGAACAACATGTTAATTCTAGTGCTGGCATATGAGAGCTATTACTGTTTCGCCTAAACTCCCCTTTGTCAGCCACTTCAGAAATACTTGCCTTCGAAAGGAATGAGCAAGTTCTAGTGGCCTGCTTCATTTCTGAGTGGGATTTTGTGATTTTCAACAGGCAGACATCAGCAATGCCAGTGAAACAACAGGCATGGTTGCAGAACTTTGCATTACACTGCTACCCTGCAGTTGCCCAAGGCGTAAAATGATGAGAAATACAAGGAAAGCGTATGACTGTTCTTCAGCTCAGTCAGACCCTGAAACGAGGGGATGATAAGAACACCCTATGCCCTTTAAATTCCCAAACCTAGTAAGTGGGAGGGAGCCTGGAGAAATGATTTAAAAATACAGAGGTATATCCGTGACAATTTGCATCTATCAGTACAAATCACGGCAACACAAGCTTTTAGTGTGTCATCGTCCAGATTTTAAGTTGCAGCCTGTTAATGCTATTACCATCATTCCCATGGAGTCCTCAACAGCATGAGAAACCTCAGTTTCAAGAAACGATTCTCTCTTTCTTTCCATTCCATTACTCATAGCTGTGCTTGTGGGCAGGTCTCAACAGGGCAGACATTTTCAACACTGATAACACCCACGTGATTTTCCAGGGGAAACATTAGGCAATCAAGCCTAGGACAAATCCTCTCCCTCCTTGTGTAGATACCTCCGAAGGTTCCCACATCTACAGACATATATATTCGTTATATGAAATTGTAATGAATTATTACCTGTCCTCCGTTTAAGAATGGCACTCCGTCCCAAACTTTGGTCACCTTCTCTGACCTTCAAGTGGAAGAGACATGCAAAAAGTTAACATAAGTCTAGATATCTCAGTTCCTGAGCCCCTGCATTTGGAAAAAACAAGGCAGAAAACAATATATGTGATTAAACTATATTTATAGTAAAGGTAACAACCATTCAGAAATGTGTCAACCGGACACTCAGGTACATTCAGGTGTGAGATAAGAAAGGAGTATCTGGTGTTAGCACAGAAGGTTAGACACAGTGGTCACATTATTTTTCAAGTCCACATCAAAGCTTCTGAAACATGAAAGCCATTGTGCATCTCCCATAAAATAATGGAAGAACATATGTCCAGGGAAGTTTTCAAGATTTCTAATGTATGATGAAAGACTGAAGAGAACAATATCCTGTAAATGGAAATAGTATCATTCACACTGTTATCACGAAGGTGTTGAAAAAAAATCAGAATTTCTTTGCCACTAAAAGAGTACTGACATCATACTCTTTCTGCAGTCTGGGGTGCAATTTCATAACATTAATCATCAGGCAACTCAAAGGGACAACGCCACTAAATAATTTTTTCCTTGCCATTTGCAGATACGTTAAAATATCCAACTTCTATTAATTAAAAAGAATGCTCCACAACAGTCATGGAGAAGAAACATATTTGCCCAACAGTTTTGTAGTGGTAATCCTAGGAAGATACTGTTTGCGAGATGCTATTGACTGCTACTGCTATTTCTATCTCAGAAACAGAATTTAGCATATGCTGTAAACACAACAGCAATGTTTCTATTACAATAAGATGACATAAATTATATCTCATACAGCCTAAGGCCACCATTCATGTTTTGAAAGGCTCATTTATTTTATTCTTGCTGCATTTCATCAGTGTATGAAACTGTCACCATTGCTAAGACTAGTGCTATGTTTCTGCCCTGAACAAATTCTGAGAAGTAAGAGTGCTCACAGTTTAGCCTACAGTGTGGTAAGCTTTTGCAGATAGCACTCACTCGTAACTAGAATGTAGGATATCCAAGGGACAAGGATGTATTTTGAAACTGAAGATAAAGAGGATAATTATATTTTCCTTTCATTAGAAGAAATGAAGAGCTGAAATTTCTACTCAGCAGGTAGATATGGAAGGAATGCTGCTGAGTCCTGTATCAAGACTTCTCAGACAGGCCTATGCCTTTTATGCCATTTTTTTTTTTTTTTATTATACTACAGTGAAATTTGCAAGCATTCTTACAAAAGATGTGAACTTTTCCATTAAGAGACCTATTTTAGAAAAGAAACAAACCAGAGGGAAGACAACAGTCCAACACCAAGCAAACTGTTGATAGAATTTGGCATTTTTCCTCTACACGTTTCAAGCCTATTTCTATTTGAAAGTGCTGCAACTGTAAGCTAGAAAAAGTATTTGGGAAGTATTTCCCTTTACTAGAAATGAGATGCTACAGCCTACTAATGGCAAATGTTTTCCTCCCTCATGCTTTTGCTGACAATGGAAAATTGTCTCTCTTGATTTTTCATAGAAAGCCTATGTTACTAGCAACCTCCCTCTTACTGATTAATGTCATCAAACTCGAAACTTCCCCTTTCTGGGAAAGGATCAGACTGCACTAGAGAGCCATGCCAATTCTCTTAACTAAGATGCATTAGCCGTGATATGCTTTACCAGTATTCTTTTACATGTTATCTCGTCTGAAGATTCTTGTACTAAAAAGAAAGGTGTCATTGACTGTAAGAGAAAGCTCATCAGAAAGTCAGCATTAAGAAAAAACTTTTTCTCTTTTGAAGTTACCTCATTCCTAACAAACTATGGGCTAAACTGTAAATGTCTGTGCCCCAGATTTCTGGAGAAAGGAATTCTGTTTTTCCCGTATACGTACAGGAAATTTTTACACTATCATGCCTTATTTGCGGTTCATTAAAGCAGATGTTAAATCCACATTTGAAAAATAATTTCTACTAAAAGGCAACTTCCAGAACTATCAAACTGAGATGAGATCTATACCTTGTTTTCAAAAGTTGTTTAGATATTTCTGAAAATTTTACTTTAGGGCAAAATTTCAGACAGGGTGAAGCCTATCTCTGAGAAACAGTGTTGTGAAAAAGTGCACTGGCAGTACTTGCACATCTGTACATTATCAAGAACTACAGCTAAGAAAATGTCCTTCCAACTTTTCTCCTGATATTTTCATTTCTACATTGACTGTATTGTAAGGAGGCATTAAATAATATAAATATCTTCTAATCCTTGATTTTGCTACTCCAAAACTTTTATTGTATTTCCTAACTGAATGCAGCAGCAATTTTAATTCTTGGTGTCCTATATGGACAATATGGCATGCACTGAAAAGAGCCATTTTGGGAAAGGTATGGCCAAGGAGAAAAACATTACCAAGTGAGCTGAACATTATAGAAATCTCAGTTGCAGTTATTTATCTGCTTTGCAGTTATCTGCTAGGAAACTCCTACTTTTTGGTGATACTGTACAGAAATTCCTGCCCAGTTGTATCAGTTTAGAGAAAATATTTTGGGCTTAACACTAATCAAAAGGGAAAGGAGACTGGGAAGAACGAGGAAGGCAATTACATTGATTAGCAGGATATAGATCACGGCCTAAAATTACGTTGCAATATTTTATATTAGAGAAATAATGCTTTGTAGTATGAAAAAAGTTGCTAGAAATGAAAAAAAAAGAGCCCTAAAGAACTGCTTCATTCAAAAAATGCTGGTCATTGCAGACTGCTGTCTTTCAGCTGACAAGATAAATATACTATGGATTAACAGTTATATAATGTTTTTGAGTGCAAGTTTGTGTGAGATAAACAGAAAAGAGATTTTCATAAGTCTAATGCGTCATTAGGCCACAGGGCTTCACTATTCTATTATTATATTAGATTGACACGTTTTTCATGTCTCGACTGGATTCTCTTTCCTTGGGGAAGAAATCCAAAGATCTTGCAATAATAGGTTAATTATAAGACTCTTTCCCCAGGACAGACTTGATTTTACTGCCTGCTGCAGAACTTTCCATTAGCTTGAGGAGCACAGAGACATGTTCAGGCAGCACAATCTTCTACAGGGCTGCAGCTGCGTCATTAAGACTGGTTTCAAAATATATGTGCTCTCAGCATATGCTGACATACAGGTCACACAGACAAGGATGATTATTGGATGTTATTCAAAAAGGAAGTTGCCACCTTGCAAACAGTAATGTTGGATGCACTGTTTAGTGTCATTCTATGAATAAGAAGTTTGCTTTGCTCCTCCTATTGCATGCTCATTTAAATGAGGAGTTAAACCAAAATTACCTGGCTAACTGCAATGAATATCATTGCTGCCAGTATGCACAAAATGACTCTCATTACTTTTGGGCCCACTGCATTTTTTTATGAATGAAGGTGGAGATAGATTCTGCATCATTACCACCTTCCAACACTGTAATTAAGTTTGCCCTGCTCACTCCCACTTTCAGCTTAGGAAACATTGGGAAGAGATACTTGCACAGAGCTTTGTGAAAGTCCTAACAGCAAGCTCTGACTTAAAAACATCAGATTGAAAGTGCAGACAGGTCATTAGTTTTCATGTCTTCAAATGAAATGGTCTTGAGTTTTCTTAAAATGCGATGCCCAGGCATGAGCAATGAATGCCATTATGTCTCCTAGAAACATTTTAGGTGAATATATCTTTTCCAATAAGCAAACACAAGCTGCACAAAATGCAGTGCAGAAGTGCAAGTGGTCATTATAAGAAAAAATTAGAACTACACATCTTGATATGTATGTAGTTGCAAAGAGGCACATGATGATACCATCTTAAATGCTCTGTTCTCTGAAATCAGATAATGTCTTTTATTTATTCCTTTTATGCAAGACTTTTGAAAGTCAGAGTCTAGGAACTTTTATCCACACTTGCATTTCACTTTAAATAATAGTAAAAATAAATAAATATGTGAACATAAGCTGGCATAAACAAAACTACAAAAAATACAAAGTAAACAAAGATTAAGTACCCATACCTGTGTCCTCTGGAATTGGTACCCATGTAAATTCTCACATGCACGCAAACATAATTTTTTTGTTGATGTTGTTCATAGGAAAAATAATAATTCGGAAAGTATATAAGAAGGAGTATATTAAGAGGGGGTTGGAACCTGATAATCCTTAGGGTCCCTTCCAGCCCAGGCCATTCTATGATCCTATGATTCTATGAAGAGTTCTAGGTCTACCTCTCTCCTGGTGTCTAGAAAGTTACAAGTCCATTCTCTCTATTGTGTGGATATCAGAAAAGGTAAACCCAGGTAGAAAATGAAAACATGCTAGGCTGCCTCTCACTCATTCATTTGACATATATCTCCAGCTCACTTCTATTTCTTAGCAGTCAGCATGTTCTGCATCTGAGGAGTTTGCCTTGTTCATCTATAAAAGTCCTTAATATGCCTTAATATGACACCAGTAACAAGATAAAGCAGTAGCAACATGTTGTACAACCAGGGTTCTACAATTCTAACTTGCCCCATGGGGGTAAAAATATTCTTCTTTGAGGATTTAAAAAACATTGAAGAATTCTGGATCCAGTTATTCATTTTCTCGTTGGGCCCACAGCAGTCAATACAAAAACAAGTAATGGATCCAACATTTCTATGTGTCTGAATTAAGAAGTCTAAAACATAGATTAAACATGACTACAGAAACTCGACTTGAGCAAAGTAACTTCCACGGCACATGCACCCCAGGCATAGCCAACATGGCCTTTTCCATCAAGATCCTGAAGAAAAAGAATGTACGGGTGAAAATACACTTGAAATATGAATGGGCAACAAGAGACACGTATATCAGATCTGGGAGGCCAGTAAAGATTAGGATAAGGTGAGATGAGGCAAATTGTAGATGTACTGCACTAGAAGATCATTTGATCAGAAAAGGTTTACTGGGTAAGCTGCAAATATGGCTGCTGGAGGTGATTTCTGCATAGCTGTTTCTCCTTTTTCTGAATATATCACATGAGAAGCATTCTCATTGCCCCAGGTTGCTCTCATTCTCTCTTGTATTTTCATTTGGCTATCCAGAAATCTTTTGAGTTTGCTGTTGCAAAAGAGTCTACTTTGTGTTTCAATCCAGTTTATGCCTCTATTGCTAGCACTTTGAGTGGTTCTGCATACTATTTAATTAGAAGACTGTATATTTCAAACCCTGGCAATGGCAGAATTTAGTTGCATTTTAGCCCAGAAATGAGGACACTGAAATTAGAGCAATTGTCTGAATAATAATTTTTTTTTGTTTGTTCCACTTAATATTCAAAATCAAAGTGAAGTGGCCTTTAAAAGACAATCTAATATTTATAGTGTGTATGATTATAAAGCACTTATGATCAAAATTATGTTGCAGATGTTCATGAGGGAACTCAGCAATGCTGAAAAAGTCCAAAAGGAAGCAGCAAAATTGAAGATAAACTGGAAACTGACCAGAAGATCCTTTATATGTAAAAACCTTTTAGGCAGCTATGGTTTTGTCAGAATGTGCTGACTCTAATTTCAGTTCTTCAAATATGAATATTAAACTAAAGTGTCCCAAAGAGAATAGTTACTTATTTATACAAAACGGAAAGAAAAACCAGAAAGGCTAAAACAACTGCTAATGAAGTAGGGCACAGCTCCATATCAATCAAAGATCAAAAGAAAGCTTAATCAGGATCTAATCACACAGTATTGAGAAGGAATGTCCAGTAGCACCTGGGATAGTGTACCAGGGTAGATTTGTTCCGTTTTATTCAGGATAAAGACGCTTTTCAGATTCAGATGCTTTTCAGACATTTTGGACATAATGAAGTGAAAATACACAGTCTAGAAAGGTAATCCTGGCAGGAATGTGCCACGTCAGGAGCATCAGGAGAACTAAGAGGACCATGCCAGCTGGCTGAGGGTAGGGATAGGTTAAGGTACAGGAAACTAATCTCCGTTTCCTACTCAGGCACAGGTTTCCTTGGCCTCAAAGATGACATCAAATTGCCATGCAAGCATCTGAGCATAAAATGCCTGATTAAGTACTTCTGAAACGCTCCTTGAAAGAATTGTTTTTTAAAGCAGTAGTAAAATTCTCAAAGCTCTTCCCTTTTTCTTCCTATTCTATTTCATTCTCGTCTAGAATAAGGTAGATGATAAGTACATTTTGCATTTAATTAAACTAGATAGAGTAGGATAGTACAACAGCATCAATTTTGCAAGACCACAATGAAGTATTGTACAAAGTTAACTTCACAGGGTATTTCCCTTCAACCCTGTGTTAATAAAATGGAAAAATCAAAACTGACGATATGTCAAATCAGGGCTAGTTTAGCTAAAAAGCTATCTAACCATCTTGGTTCTACCTACAGTTCACTTCCACCATGCACTTTTCCTTTTCTCCTCCTGCCAGGTCACAGCAATATAACATCCCAAAGAAAATGAGTCAGTTCTGGCAGGCAGCCAGCTTGGACAGCAGTGATGGGGGAAAGTGATGAGGACAGGGAGTAAATGCTGCTGCACTCACATTGCAAACTATTCTGGGTGCCTAAAATTAGTTAAGTTATTCTGTCTCTTTCCAAAGCAAGAAATCAGGGAGCAATGGCCTACAGGCAATGTTCCCTGGAGACTAAGGGAGATTACATTTGTACTGTGACTCAAGCCAGACATTTTGTAAGGAAACTGTGATTAAGCAATCTTGGGAAGCTTCGCATCTTACTCCTGCAGAAAAATACATACCCAATGCACAAGAAAACAAATGAGTTACTTCAGAAACTGTGTGTTTCCAGGATATCAGATGTACTGCAAGGAGGTAGCGCAACGAAAAAAAAAAGCTCTTGAAAAATTTCAGAAAAATGAATCTTATTCCATTTACTGAGGCTGCATATGGATAAAATGGTGATTATACTTAAATATCAACATGAGTAAGCAGAATTGGACCAGGCCCCATGAAGTAACTGTTTACTATTCTGCAGTGCACTTCTTTTAGAAAATTAGGCAAGGCAAAGACTTGTCAAGAAAAATGGGCTGATGGGAAGCACAATGCTCCATGCAGTGACTATTCTGGGCCTAACAGAGGCAGTTGTACTGACCAAACATCTCCTCATTCTAAAGTACAGAATCTCTAAGGAGCACAGACACACAGTTCAAACCTTCTCTCCCAATCTACTTTCAAGCTCTGTGATTCTAGCAAGATTTAATGCAAAGTCTGGTATAAAGCAATGAACATTAAACTTTGGAAGATTCTTATTTCTCATATGAAACTTCATAAGAAACCTCAATGAAAAAAGCAAGCATATGCATTTTTCACATTCTGAAGATTTCCTGGACTTGATTCTTTATTACTTTGCAACTTCCGTGGTCATTTACATTAACGCAAAATCATCATGAAAATGAGTTGACTGATTTCAGAGAACAAGAGGCAGAACAAGATATAAATGATGTCAGAACGGGAAGCATGAAGACGGAAACTGAGAGAAATTCGAGAAATCAGATTCCAAAGGTGAACTTTTCTCCTTATAAAACCTCCTTGCTCCTAGTTGCAACACCTGAAACTACATTGTCATTACTTGCGCTGCTAATTACTACCCAACCAATTGAAATGGGAACATTTTATTTCTGGTGAAGATTGCTTAAGTCTGAAATGTATGCTTAAAGCAGAATGATATGCATCAGATTGTGAAGACATTCTAAAGAAATGCGTTAAATGGCATTTTTTCCAATTATTATAGACTTATTTTCCAAAATATCCAAGAAAGTGTGTTAGAACCCAAATTGTAACACATGAGAAGCTCATTTGTTCACCTGTCCTGACGGTTATTCGCTTGGTTGTGGTACATAAGAACTTTATATAATCATAAACACTGGCACAAAATTCAGTTTGACAAAACTATGGAATGAAAAACAGAATGTGAAGTATACAGTCACTCTGATGATTTGCAGCCAAAGCAAATAGCTTTTCCTTGTCTTTAAAGTATGACTGATTTCTGATGTAAATTGAAAGTCTGGTTATTCAAAGTACTCCATTTCATTATAATCCAAAGCAGACAACACTAAAAGTTAAACAAAACAAGAAGTGTTAACAAGCTTTAATGCTGATTGAATCTGATCTATAAAGGACTTCATTTCTGGGCTTTTTACGTACAATAGTTTCCACTGAAATTGTGTTAGGTCATGAGTCTGTTTTTGAGCCAAAGGTAAAAAAACCCAAAAACTTATCATACTCATCTTGCTGCACCATTGGCTTGTCAAAGACTTGCAACAAACTCTTCCTAACAAAATCTGAAGGGTTACAATTTGTAACAGAGTGTGTGAGAGAGCTTCATCACCACTGCATCCAAAGACTGTTTTAGTCAAAGCCGTCAACTTGTGTGTTACTATAGTGATTTCAAGCATTTTCAGCATTTAAAAGCATCTGATTGTAATTTATATCTTCACATTGAAGTTGATTACAACTGCTGATACATGTGGCACTTGACTCAGCCATCTTCTCCACTTACTAACTGAGCTACTTTTAGCTGTAACCCTGAAGTGGGTCGCAGAAACGGGAATTGTTTAATAGCTTTGTTTTGAACATGCAATACTATCAGCCTATGAAGTAGTCAGTCTAACTTCCTGGAGTTTTGTTCATTTATTAACTATCTTATGTAAACTCAGCTGGCCTACTGTTGAAATCAATGGAATTTATTTTCAGCTAAATTTAGAGAGAGAGATTCAAACCCTGAAGTTGTGTTCCTCTCCTTCTTAAGTATTTTCTCTATCTTTGGTATCATGAGTGTGGACCCTGCTGTCTCCTCTCATTACATCAGCATATATTGAAGTTGTAAATATCATAGGATTCTGGGAGTTACATTTACTGGAATAAAGGTGTGATATTCACAGGCTGCATGTAATAACTGACAATAACTGACACCACTGCTTGAGTGGGTGAAGTTTACAACATAACTGCTGCAATCTGTAGACAGCCTTACGTTGTCCTAAAGTAGAAGCTACTGCAGAGCAAATTTTTTTTTTCCTTAGCAATTACAAGACAAATTCTTTTGGTAAAATTGTATTTCTCAAGTTAGCATGTAATCTGCTCATTCATCAGTGCATTGCTGTGCCTCAAGACGCTGTTAGGTATAGTTTGAATTCCGTAAAACAAGAGATTTTGAGGAGTAAGCTCCCTTTGCCCAAAGCCCGCAGGTCAAGTTGGACAGTTTTGCCATTACACAATAGACTGACTAATCTGTAATATTTCAGTACTTTTTTCAGGGAATACTAGTATGAAAGACAATACATACACCCCAGGAACCTTGTTCACTAGGAACTGTATTGTCCTCGATAAGAAAAAAGTAGCTGTTAAAATGAGGAGTCAAGCTTTCTAGTTTTGATGCTGTCTAGGCCACAAGATTACATAGCCTGATTTCCAACAGACAATGGTCAATACTTATATTTTTTCCTGTATTGAGTAAAATTCAGTGCTTAATGCAATTCTTGATTTGATAGCACCAGCAAATAAGGCTTACCACTTATTTTAAATCCTCCTGTCTATTTTGCAATCATTAACCATGCAGCCACTGTAAAGATTTGATGATGTAAATGAACCACCTGTTTTGCAAATAGGAAATTGGCTGCAGGACAGTGTCACAGAAAGAACAAAAATTCAGGAACAATGTCCCAACAGGATTTCACTGTACAGAGAGATGCAAAACAACACTCTGTGTAAAAGCAGAATTGTATAGAGTACATTGGGTTAACCCGCACAAACTAGTTAACTTGTGACTCACTTGCAGAATCAGGGCTGTGTTTTTAAAAGGTACTATACTTTAAAGACAAATAGAAGGCAAAGAATGTGGATTCAAGGCTCTATTTCCTATATATATATATATATAATTTTCAGTATGCAGAGACCACTCCCCTTTTTAAAGAAGGATTAATGCATTATTTTGTCCCAGTCATGCAGATGACAGTACTAAATTATGTTGGTACCATTTATTAGAAACAAACAAGTGTTTCAGGTCAAACATTTTACCATTTGTTTTGGTGTCACAAGCGAAGAATCCTACAGACTCTCTACTGACATAGATTTTGAATGTAAATTTATTAAAATCTTCCTTTTTTTCTTAATTGAACTATAATTGAACTATAATTCTTCTTGAACTATGGAAACCAACTGAGTTTCCTGAGATATGTTGCATTGACACCAAAAAAAAAAAAAAAAAGAAAAAAGAATCTTTCTTTTATATACTGTGTAAGAGAATTAGAGTTAAATACATCTTTTATATGTTTTTCAGCTGCTAACAGTCCAGATTTATTTTTGTTATCCAGCACTGTAGATGTTAACAGAAGAACAAGCATAAAGGGAATAGGCAACTGACATGGAACATTGAAGACAAGCAGAAGAAATGTGTAAGAAAAAGCTCCCAGACACCTGCACTGAAGATATCACTCATTCTGCATCAGGCAGTGAGGTATAAACAGAGTAAAGATAACTTTCTAAGTAGTGATGTATTTATTTTACACCCTGCCCACCCTGCCTGCCTGCCCCCTCTGTTAGAACACTTTGCTACACACATGAAGAGTTCTCCTGGAGGCAGTTACATTTATGAACTGTTTGTTCTCTGCTCGCCTCGCGGCCGGCAGTGGCATGACTATCATTCACTCTGAGGAAAACGGAACCAGGTGAAGAAAAATGACTCTCCCCGAATGCCCTCATAAATTCACATGGAAAAATAACGGCATAGTACTACCCAAAACCTTTAGTTTTATTAATGGGAAGATGGCAGTTTTTCCATCCAATAAATCTCCTTAGCTTCACCTACTGGTCAAAATGGAAGATGCACCATTTGGTCATTTCTTTCAGCCTTGTTATTACAGTTCCTGCCAAATATTAAATCATGTAATCTGGTTCACAGAACAGCCAGCTAGCAGAAATAAACTCTTGGAGAACAAGCAAGTAACATGGGAGGCTGAGCACCGATACTTCTCCCCACATTCAGGTACAACTTCAATGGCCCTGAGGAGGACAGCAGGATAAACAAGTGAATATAACCTAAATGAAACCTAAAGTAGAGTGCTTTATGGTTAAAGTTGCAGCACTGGACCAGAATTCAGATCTCAATAATACAGAGGTCATTCTGAAAGGAGCAGTTGCTCTTTATTTCCATGGAAACTACAACAGAAACAAAGAGCACAATAACACTATTTGATAGAGCAAATTCTCAGCTACAAAACATTGTCTTTCAACATAATCACCACCATTAGCTGTGCATTTTTTCCAGGACAGTCCAGCAAAGATAAGCAATGTGCTCCCGGGTCTTCAAAATGGCGTGGGGCTTGGCATTACACATTGCAAGAGAAAGGTTGTCTTCTTCTCTGACCTGACTCTGGAAGTTTGAGCTTAGTCAGAGTTGTGAAGAGGTGGTCAGAGCTGATGGTTTGTCTGGGTTCCAAGAAATCTAGAAGGATCACCCCTTTCCTATCCCAAAGGACAGTGCACACCACCCTACTGTACTGTACTGTATCTCATCACTGGTAATGATGTGATCCAGGAAACAGTCACCTTAAGACTCATACTGGTTCTATGGGTCCTGACCAACTTGCATACGGTGTTCTTTCTGTTCCTGTGCGAGCATTTGTGAGACCCACCTGATGCAAACTTTGTGATATTCCAGCACTGCCACCATCATTTCCAAAGCACTGAAGTTCGTATTCAACTCTGTACACTGATTCACGTGGATGAGCTGAGTGAGATGCTCTTCATTTTCTGGTGTGACAGCTGTGCGTGGCTGTCCAGAATGTGGTTTGTCTAGTGCTGTCACCACTGCTGAAATGCACCACCCATCACTTCACTGTGCTCACATCCAGTTTTTGGTCTCCATAAACATTCAGCAAGCATCAATGAATCTCAATGGGTGTCATTTTTTTCTGCATGGAGGAATTCAATGCCATCCCCTTGCTCCAGAGACACTTCCATGTCAGATGCCATTTTGCCAGACTGTCCCTCTGGTGCCATCTGTCACACAGTAACAACAGGGGACAGAACATGGGTGGGAAAGTTTAGCCTCTACTGCCACACCACCAACATCCACCTCTGACGTTGTGGGTCAACATAATAAAATGACAGGCATTACTTTCAGAGCACCCCTCATACATTTTTAGTGAATGGGCAGCGTGCAGTACTCTGCTTCCTTTTTGATGGATAAGTTTACCTATCAATAGCAGGGCGATAATATTTGCCATCTCATAAATATTCTTTGAGGGTAGCAAAATATAAACAACCAGATGCTCTAAGTATTGCAAGAACAACAAGAAGATCAAACTGGTGGTTATTTGCCTGTAGCCAAACTGGCTTCGCAGCAACTGATTCATCACTAGGGGAAATTAGCTGAACTCTCCACATTTAAAAATAAATAAATCATTTAGCAGCTGTACCACAGTGCTAAGTGCAAACTGAAAGAGTCAGATCTCATGCCCATGGGAGGCTGCGTGTGCTCTTAGTTTGAGTGCTTTGCAGATGTGAAATGATTGACATGAACTGCTCTCAGTGTCAGGAGCCAGGGAAAGCAGTGCCAGTGTGTTTTCTGGTTTTTCTTAAGAAAAAGGAAGATAACACAATCAAACTAAAGTTGAACAAATTAATGAGTCAAGTGCTTAACTTGTGGATCCACAAAATATTTTAGATTGTATAACAGTGGCTTTTCAAAAATGCAGCAGTGATTTTCCATCTCTCAGTGATTTTACATCTGCACCTTCCCGGACTTTCAGTATTTGCTTCTGTTAAAGCAAGTCAGTTGTACTTTTGGACAAAACTGCATTGTAAAGCGGACAGGGGCAAATGGTAGAGATGGGACACTTCATAAGAAAACAGGAATGAACATGAACAACATTGCAGCTCAATTTTGAAGGTTGTGCTGTAGGCATTGTGTTTCTTTTAGCGTGGTTGCAAAGGTAAGCATGTGCAGTTTTGACGTCTATCATTCCCCATTTTCTTCCCAGCAAGAACATTCAAACCAGTTAAGTTCAAATTCAGGGACATCAATAACCCATAACTTTTACAAAAACAATCAGCCAGACTAAGGGAGACCCAAGGGAGCCTCCCCTGAGTGAAGGGCTGCCATGCAAGTGCAGTCACGTTACTCCACAGTGCCTGATACAATTGGGAGACTCACTCCTCCCCAAAGCAGCCTTTAGAAGTGGCAGTGCTAAAGAAAAACTTGTTTGTTTTCACAAAGTCTTCAGAACATAAACACTATGAGTGCATTACCCCGGTTACTGAAACATAGTGTTATTAGCAGGAGCATTACAGTTTTTTTTTTGTTTGTTTGTTTTTTTAACTACAAATACTTAAGTGGGAGGCTCATTATGGCATTGTTTTCAAAAGCTGACAACAAGTTTGCAACTCTCCAGTGTGCTCCATAGGCCTTAGTTCCTCTTTAATTTTTTTTTTAACCGGAGAGCTACACTTTCTCCTAAATGGAGAAGCTTTTTTTTTCCCCCTAATTAGAGGAGGCTTCAGGAAAGAGGAAAACACCTAAATACATGCGGAGTTCAAAATGTTCTGCAAGAATAATGCAAAATCTACCTTATACAGCTTAACATTTTTAGTCATTCCCATGTATATACCTTGAGTGAAGAATAAAGTCAAAATAATTTGCTTAGTCCATGGCAACAAGCCTAAAAAAACACAAACCAGATGACTGGATACTCAAGTGTTTGTTTAATTACAGTTAATATAGGAGAACATGCCTAATTCCAGCCTTCAGTACCTGCACCTGGCACTAGCTGCTTCAGAGCTTTGTCTGATAAGCACTCTGAGCATCAGTTTTCAAATGGCCATGAAAATGGCATTCATATATAATGTAGCAGGGCCAGCCACTGAGTTAATAAAGTCCCCTACAACATCATGGAAGATGCTAATACTGGTCTTCCTACTTCTGTATCATTTGTCTGATTAGATGCTAGGATTCAACATTATGTTTGGATTCTGGAAGTGTGGAAGCTTCTGCAGGGGATCTCCAGCTCTCTCTTCTCATTGCTGACTTTCAGGTCACTTTTACCACGAGGGATGCAGGTCAGTGATGTCTTGTGTATAGTGAAAAAATGATTAACAAAAACACTAGAGAGTTATTTGCAAAGAAGTAGGAAGTAACTACATGGTGAAAGAGCTTTGATAAATGGATATTTTTGGGCGAACCAGAAGTGCAGAAATATATGACTGGAAAGAGAGCATCTAGAGTGAGGGGTGCACAAAAAACTATGTTTTTGACAGGGAAACTACAACACATATCAGGTCATGTCACTTGTCACTGAAATGCAGTCTCCTGTAGAGAGGAAGGTAGTCACCAATTAAGAGCCAATAGTGACATTCTAGTAACAGCTTCAAGCAAGGGATTTCGAGAAGCCATAAGGGGAATTTTAGGTAGGCAGAATGTAATTATCCATTTGGAATTCAGCCAGATACACACAACTCTCCCAACTCTGCATTTGCTGCCAATCTAAATAACACTGCATCCCCACAATTTACACCAGCAGTATTGCTAGGCAGATCACAGATTAAGCAATAGGTACCTCATGAGCTCGTAGGATGGTTATAGCAAACTCTGCAGTCTAGGAAGAAAAAAGCCAGAAAAAAAGCCAGAGAAGTAAGAGGCAATGTGACAAACTCTCTGCTACTTTGAAGGCAAGGGCAAAACCTTTTTCGCACATTAAATATGTAAAAAGTTATTTGGCATATCAATCTTCTCGCAAGCAACTGCAGCCATCTGGCTTCCTTTCAAACCTCCCGCCCAGACAGCTCCTTTATTTATACAGCCCCTAGGGAACCTCACACTTCTCTGACAGCTCCAGCAGCCTGGCAGGGTACTTTCCCCTCTCTGTTCTGATCAGCCTATCTCTGTGCTTTGGCTCATAGCAGCTTTCCATTCCCAGACACGCTGCTGAAGCTGGAAACAAGTGCCAACTGAATCTGATCGTTTCAACAACACACACTCAAAGCTACATTCTCCACACTCAGCAGGCCATCTACAATCCTCTGGGCACACGCTCACATTCTGTTTTCCTGCTACTTCTGGATTTTCCACACTGCTATTCACTTCAGGAGACAAGCATATTACCCATATGAGGATGATGGGCTCCAAAGAAGCCCTTAGAGTCCATCCAGATAACTTTGCCTACTTAGCGTTGTACTCAGTGATGCTCTTTTCATCCAGTCTGTTCAAGCACTATTTTGAAGAGAATCACATAGTAGACAGTGCACCAAGTAAAATCCTCCCCAGGTCATGAACTCTTTTCCCCATTGACTTACTAGGTATGACATAAGTGACTGCTGCTGCTTTCTCAACACCTTATCTTTCAAGGAATGGTTAGAGCTTGAAGAGTGATAGTGAAAAATAGAGATTTGTAAGGGAAAAGGTACAATACAGTGGGAGCACTATTCTTACTATCAAGATGAGAATAGTAATTATACCGTTTATAAATGTATAAGATCTATGGATTCTCCTTCATTTTCATGCTTCAGGGGATGAGCCAGTTCTGAATTGAGGGATTTAAAGGAAACTCTTGCAAGGTTATGCCTTGGGCTGTCATGATTAGACTCACAGAATAATTCAGATTAGACAGGACTCTTGAAGGTCCATGACCCCACTCGAGAGCAGGGCCAATTTCAGAGTTAATTCAGGTTGCTCAGTGCCTCATTCACATATGTTCTGCATATTTCCAAGGATAGAGTCTCCACTGATACTTAAAGAGTTCAAAAATTTGCAGACCAGAGCCCTGACAGGGATAGAAATTCCTGTCTGTGACTGTAATATCTCTAGGGAGATACTCGTAGCAAAAACATCTAAATCCAAATTTGAATATTCCTTTAGCTAAGAGGAAAGGTGAGATTCCTGCAAAGGCTGATTTGAGGCAATGTGAGATAATGCAAGGAGCCTATCTCTTCTAATTAAGTCAGCTGTCTGGGGAAATAGGTCTGCCAGCAAAATGTTTTAAATTAGGTGTCTACATTTAAGAACTGAAATTGTACAACAAAGGACAAAAAATAATTTCATAAATATCATAGAATCATAGAATGGCCTGGGTTGAGAGGGATCCCAAGGATCATCAAGTTGGAACCATCCTGCTGCAGGCAGGGCCTCCAGAAAGAAATATCACTATCAAGAAAGCCTAAGAAAAACAGCACCATCTACAATCACTGTAGCATTACACGTGTCCTGAGATGACACTGATGAACATATTTATAAATGTCCCCAACCTCATAATGCCCTCCCAGCTTCAAACAACAAACTCAGTCACATACAACATAAATCACAAAATATAGTTGATTTGGGAAAGGTGGACACGTCCTGAAAGTTACACTCCTTAAAACACTTCTACTAGAGGGAATAAAAATTGGACAAGGTGGAAGAAATGAGACGAGGAGAAATCATGTACTTTTCTCTCTGCACTGAGAATCCTTTCTGTGCTCCAGAGAGGCACAGATTATAGGGCAAACATTTCTGTAGTCAGATTGCAACTCTAGTTATTATGGGTAGGACGCCCTTATTTTTAATTATCAGTGCCGCACACATTTTAGGCCTGTCAACCTTGACGGAATGTCTTTAATTAGCTACCACATCAGAAATGGGACACCTAGGTTCTTTCCAACACAAAGTAGTTAAGCTATAGTAGAATGACTCAGCACAGTTTCGTTGAATTCAAGGATTTACTCAAAAACTAACATCCAGGAAAATTTGATATTTGCTTTCATTCAGAAAATAGCTGCAGCAATGCAACTCTTTCAACATTTTCATTATGATTAACTAACAAGAACCTGCTTTTTGAAGGAAGCTACTATATCTTTTACTCCAAGTTTAATTGAAATCTCAGGAAATTGACACAACCAATCTCACACTGTCTACTCAGATCAGGATATGATCAGATTCAGACTGGAGTAGCCTGTGGGTCTGACAAAACTGAAAAAAAACCAAACTGGTCAGGAATGTCAAGACTATGAATTTTTCATGAAAACTATGAAATTATATGGAAAGCTCTGTATGCAAGATTTGAGGCTGAATCTTTTTCTATTGTGCCACATTTCTGCAGTGCTGTAATGACAATTGGTGAGTGCAGGCCTGATGAGAAATTACAGGAGTTCCAGTCAGACCAACTCTGTCCACATTTGGCAGAGAACAAGGTAAGCATTGCAAGAGAGATGCCAAAGCTCCAAGAGGATCTTATAGCATAAGAACTGAGCTGCATTATGGGTGTCCGCTGTTCCTACAAGATTGGTAGTAAGGATAAGGATTAAAAATGAAGCTAACACCTCACACTCCAATAAGTGCAAAATAAACAGGTTGAAGTTTCTTAAGTTCTCATTAGTCAGCAAACAAGAACCACAGATACACGAAGAACAATTGGATAAATTATTCGAATTGCAGCAGCATGGCTTTTGTCATTTCCTGGCAGAAATCTTTTCCTTTGCTCCTTGGAGAACATCAGCTACCTGAGCAGAGACCTGACACTATCATTTCCTCACTGTCCACCATATCACAGATTGAAATCAACCGAATTTTTTTTTTTTTTAAGAGAGCCTACATTTAATAGCTATGGGGGAAGAGCAAGGTTAAGAAGAGTAAAACACCATAACACAGTTATGTTACATTTACTTGAAAGGGCTACGATCAAGTCCACTAAAGCTAGCAGTGTCCAGGTGGAAACAACAAGTATAGAAATCTTTGCAGTGTCATTTTCTACATCAATCATTCCAGCTGTTCATTATTAGATTTTATTTAAAGGATGGCATAAGTGCTTGAAAAGGCTGAGTGGCAAGGAACCAAAGTGCTATAGGATATTTCAATTTTTCTGATTTCAAAACAGCAAAGGATTACTAGCAGCAACGTAAGAGAAATTTTGGTTGGTTCTAGTTTATGGTTTTTACTTCTTTTTTTTTTTCCATACATGTCAAAACTCCTAGACTAAGCACTACATTAGTGCTTGTTATCTAGATCCCTAGGGGTCAGATCCCGCTTAGATCACTCAGTAACCACGATTGCATAGAGCTCTTATTTAAGTTCCCAGGGAATTCTACCAACAAATGGCAGCAGCATTTGGCATGGATAGCATTTCTGTGCTGGGAATGAGCTGCGGATGTTACAGGTCAGCCTCAGAGCTGAATGGGAAGCTCATAGGGCATTTGCAGGCCTGTCTCTAGGTGTCGTACTAGTTGTGGTGGATCAGGCTTCAGCAGAGCTTACAGCCAGGGTTTGGAGGAGACCAGGAACCTGTAGCTGAGGTCATATATTCAAGTGCTTTTGGCAGTGTGTGACTCTTGCTGAGAAACTCAGACTTTTGACAGAGCCAGGATAGAGTCTAAAGCAAGTTCCTGACAGTCTGCTAGTTTCCCAAAGAAAGCTTTTCTGAAAAGATTCATATGCCTTTAGTCACCATCATCCACCAAGATCAGTTCATGCTTAGAAAAAAGTTAGAGGTTGGGTTTCCAGGAATATTTCTAGGTAATGTGTTGCAGAAAACTGATTGTTCAGAGTTCTCTCTTTTCTGTTTCCTCCAATGAATTCAGAAAACAGAATAGATATGAGCAACTAGTGTACAGAATGGCAGCAGCATTCCTGACCTTTTCCTATTTTCTCTAGGAAACCTGCAGTCCCTCATAGTCCTTTCAGTTTTAAGCTCTCTGGATGCAGAAGACCAGAGAAAGAAGGTGCTTCTGAGCAATAAAAGCCAATTTGCAAGCAGACTAATAGCAGGCTAATCTTCCAAGCTGTGGTGACTTCATTTTAGTGGTCATCTGCTGATTCATTCATCTGTGCTACTCTGCTGCACACAATTTCTTTTCATTTGAAATGTGTTAATACCAGGCTCAGTAAAAGCCCTTGTGAGCAAAACCCCCACTGCATGTGCTTGGGTAAGAAGGAAAGATGACAGCAATGATGGCCACTTGCATTTCCAATATGAAGATTTGTATCTCAGTGGATCTACGTCATATATGGACACTCTTTTCATCTTTCTGGACAAAAATCTCTTTCATGTTATCTAACATAATTCTTCTCAAGCTCCCTGGCTAGAATAACTTGAAAAACACAATCACAGTTCTACAGGTATAGCTAGAAAAAGGCACTTAAAAATACCAGGTTAAATAACAGGCTGAGCAGTTTAGAGAGGCTTCAGATAAGGAAGTTTCAGAGCTACAGTTCCCTGGATTTGTTTAGAGAAAAGGGATTCTATTAATAAGAAGCAGCTTTAAAACTTGTGGATTGAATCTGAAAAAAATTCTCAGGCTCTGTGTTTACCCCTTCCGTCATTTAAAAATGAAATGTTTTAAAATCCATTTCATATTCTCAGTCCTCATTCATGAAAATCCTCTAAGAGGCATCCAGCAGCAGAAAGAGGCAGCAATAACTTCAGGGTCTCGACATCTATTTATTTGGCAGCCAGTGAACTTGTCAATGCAGGGAAATTTACCATCCAAGCTATAGGAGAATACCTACATAATTCCAGCATAATTATTGCATAACGTTATTTCTGCGGACACTATTCCACAGGAAAACCAGCATGTTTTTAGTTAATAATATTCTAGCCTTAATTTTAGTCAAAATTGCCATGCTAAAGTTTTCCTTAATGTTTCTCTAAATGGTTATCCATCTTTTCTACCTCTTGCTTTAAGGGGGATTTTTTGACAACCCCTCCTCTGCATGTTCTCACTACAGTTACAAGCATCTCTCTTTTAATTTGTACAAGCCAGAAGCAGTATAATACATCTCAACATTGAGGATTGGGTTTCATTTTCTATTTACCACACCTAGGAGGTACTGATGTACCACCTTTCAATTTTCACCTTCACACCTCCTCCCTTTTTCAAACATCCAGATAAATCAGCCTTGCAGCATGCTCCGAGGGCCACTAAACTTTGATTCCAACAATTTTGTTGTAGCGGTAGGAGGAATGTAGTCTCCAAGGTTACAGGGACACAAGTAATTTAGGAATTTCAAGCAGCTCATTGAATTGCACAGAGAAGATGTGTTCCCTGCAGGAAGCAACACTGTGAAAGCAGATAGACATTGTCTGCATTAACTGAAATTTCTGAGTGCTCTGCAGAGTCAGCCCTGCTCAGTAGTGCAGGCTGGCAGACACAAAAACCTGGATTACTGCAGCAGGGTCTGCAGACTTGTTGATTTGTGGGGATGGAAAAACAAACTTTGCCATCCCTATCTTTGGGGTTCACAGCTGCATCTGAAAATCCAGACTCAATTCAGACACCCATGCTGCCATGACTTGTTTCTGTTGCAGGACAGAATTTGCAATTAAATGTGGAAGCAAAGGGAACTAGCTCCTTTCTATTCCAGTCATACATCTCCTGTGTAAGAGATCAATCGCTTGATCATTTCCTCTGATGTGTGCACCAGGAGCAGGTTTAAAGATTTTTTTTTTTTTGACCTTTCTTATTTCTATAAAATAATTTGGGTTGGAGCCCAAATACCAGAATTAGCGTATATCCCCTCACTAGTAACAGAATGATCCAGGTAAAGGTCTGATCACAGTTACCCAGGCAACTGCCAACAGCACAGCCTGTCTCATACTCATTAGAAATACCTTTTTTTTAAAAAAAAAAAAAAGAAAAAAGAAGAAAGCATTCAGTCCCAGAGTCTGCAGTGCTTCTGAGCAATTATATTCATATGGTGTATATATGCTGCAAAAATAGCTTCTTAGCTTCTTCATTTTCTGCCAGCCAAATTAACCATGAGAACAGGCCAGTTTAAGAATGTAATCATTGTAAACTAATTTGGCAAACTATGCAGTCAGTATTACCTCAACCTGAGCAGCCCAATCTCCTGAGATTTTACTTGCCTGAGGCTTATTAGGAAAAGCAGGACAGCTGGGAGCGTGCACTAGGCAAAAAGAGCAGGGAGGCAGGAAGAGTTATGATGGAAGAGGCTCTTCTGTGAACTTCATTTTTTGCAAATGCTTCTGCAAATCTTCAGCAAAAGTTCAGACATCTTTATGGATTGGGATGAAGAAATTATAATTACTCTCCCATTGGTAATAGAGAGTAAATATTTCCAGAGCTTAGAAAAACTAGTTAAATGACCCTGACCCTAATCTAAGCCATGTTTTCAGGAGAAGTCTATTAAAAAAAAAAAAAGGCACAGTTGCTGGATGCAGAGTAGGGCACACAGGTAACCATGTGAGAGAAAAAAGGTGTACTTGCTGTCTCTTGCTGAGACGTTTAAGATGGAGTAACTTCCATAGTCTGAAGCTTGGGCAGATCATATCCCAGGGCAGGTACATCCCTCCCACCTTGGTGCTGCTGTGCAGGGAACAGCTGTGTTAAATGCCATCGGTACACACCAGCGCTGCAGCCACTGCTGTAGCACAGTGTCTTAGTTTCTAACAGAAGTTACTTCTCTCACAGTGTCTGGTATGAAGCTGTGTTTTTGNTTATTCCTTAATTCTCTCCCCCATCCCACTTGGGAGGGGGGAGGGTGAGCGAATAACTGTGGGGGACTTAGCTGTCTGCTAGGTCAAACCAGGACACACAGGAACTTCAGGGACACTGCTGAGAGGCCTCCCAAGGGATCACGGAGAACAGGCTTCCCTGTTGCCTCCTTCCTTGTCAGAGTATTTGACAACTTGTTTTTGAGACTGAGCAGCCAAGGCAAAACTAGGATGACATTGGCCAAATTTGCAGATCGTGGTTAGGCTTATCCCAGGTGCAGTAGGGGATGAAGAGGAAGCAAGGGAAGTGGGATGAAAGCTCTCAAGAGTGAGATTTGATGCTTCTATCAGGAAGTATCAGTAGAAGAAAAATTTTCAGCTGAGGATGGGATGTTGTCTGCTCAAATGTGTAGGCTGCGTTCTCCTCACTGTCCCTACCCCAGCAGCAGCAGTCAGCCTAGCTTTCTTGGGCCTTCAGATGCTGGCAATATAGCTGAAGAGGTGTTTTTTCTGCTCTCAGCAAACTACTCACTTTGCTTTGGTCTACAACTGGCCCTTCCATGCAGGAAGCCAAAGCCAGGACCCTCAGCTGGCCACACTGAGCTTAGAACAGTTCAGGTCCTGCAAACGGCCCTGCTGAGCCATCGACAAGTAAGACTAGAACTTGAGGTGAAGGAGAATAAAAATACATGTTTAAAAATGTTAAAAGTGTTTAAAACTGCTTCCTAATACAGATTTTTCTTGTCAGCAAGTCAGAAATCTCACTTTTGCACCGACTCATATTACTATGCCACCTCAGGACACCACGAACACAGTACCTGATTTGGGCCTAAACAGAGCTGGAATGCACCATGCTTAAATCTCATGAGTTCCCTTCAGAACCTCAGCCCATACCTTCAACACTCTCACCTGCTCTCCTCACCAGAGTCACAGGCAGTCTTTCTTTCTCTTCAGCCTTTAAGGATCTGCTTATGCACTTCAGAAGAAAGTCAGTTAAAAAGGTTTTTCTTTCACTTTTTCCAATATGCAGAGAAATGGACCACCTGGGACTGGCTAGAAACAGACCCAAACGCAAAGGCAAAAATTATACTTTGAATGTAAATGTAACTGCAGTGCTGCAACTCATAAGATTTGAAAATTAACCTGAACATTAGTGGTTTATGGAGCTAAAATTCGCAAAGATTTACAGTACAATTGGCAAGAAAGACCGGGGTAAACATTGAACAGACAAAGCTAACTAGACACTGAAGTAGACACAGTTCAGAAGCTGGATGATGATCTCTCTTTGGGCTATAGAAGACTCTCTGGTAGTGGCAAGGATGGAACAAAATCCGCATTACTTATGCTGCTCAAACACTGTAAACCAACTTTAGTAAAACTACAGCATTCTGAAAAACAGACTGTGGACTTCCTGCTTTCTGCTGTGGCTGGACCACCTCACTTGCAAAATCTCAGCACGTGAAAAAACATTCAAGAAGCTTTCACCTTTGCACCATATCATGGTAGTGACACACTGTCGTTTCTAAGACAATCTCTAAAATCTGAAAGAAATTGTTATGAAAAGAATGTATATCAATAAATACAAAATATGTTTTTTAAGTTAGATGATAATAACTCATTTCAATTCCTCTACCATAAGAAGAAGGAATAAACATTAAAGCACAAAGAGATCTATGAACATGAATTAATTAGATGAGGCTTGAAAGACAGCAACATTGAAAGCTATCAAAATTAATTTTGGATGGCCCAATGATAAGGACAAGTGTGAATTTCTGCTACTTGGAGGGAAAAAGAGACACCAAGAGATACAGAGACTATAAGTCAATGTATACAGTTCCAGAAAATGAGAAAGGTACTGCAGACAGGAAAGGTGAATAATAGCACTGTCAGCTATTTTTCCACATTTTGTCTGTCATTTGGAGTGATTGTCAGAGAAGCTGGTCACTGCTATCTTGACTAAAGACTCTTTTCTCTATAGGAGATTTATCAAGGTGGGCATTTTTTATGAAATACCTTCAGAAACAAAACAAAAAAGCCCTGTTTTATTATTTTTCACAACGTGATGATAGCTTGACAAGAATCTTTCAAAATGTCTGACAGTGTATTCTGATATAGCATGTATATTACCTGTAAAACCTTTAATACATGATGGATCTGTTAAAAGAGATTAGTATAAATCCATATAAAAACCTTAGCATTCTTTTTGTGGAACGAACCTGTCATTTCCTGTCAAATGTTCTTGGTTGGCAATTATTATCATATCTATATTTTTTTGCCTTTCATGTATTATGAACTAGGCAGAAAAAAAGTCTCTTACATCAAAGAGCAAATATAAGAATAGGTTTTAAAACCCTTGTAATGAGAATGCTTTGGAAAGCACATCAGATGCCATTCTAATATATGAGTGAAGTTATTAAACCACACACCTAGAGCTAGAAGAGAGTGGTTCACTGTGCAGTAAAAATATGATCGCCTCTATCTGTTAACAAAGTCAATAAGCTGCTGCTGTCATTTGTATGGATATGAACAGTCAGAAATGAATGGCTGTAATCTGTCCCGTGCACTGGCTAAAAAACTCACGCCTTGTTAGTTTTGTCAACTCTTTCCCATCATCTTCTCATGCTTTTTCTGTTGATATTAATCCCACAGACTAATTTTCACAGAACACATCCAGGTAAACGCTTGGTTCTGAGACAGCAACTTTAATGATTCAGAGAAAATTACTTCTAGGAAAAGCTGTTTCACATTCCTTTCTGTATGTTAGCTGCACCCTCGTGCCAATTCCACCCGCTTTTGAAGTGGCTTTATCTCTTCAACCTAATATCCTCAGGAACACGAAGGGTGAATTCCAGATGCCTTTCTGCAAAGCAGAAGGCTTTTATCATCTAGTACACTGTTTTTCTCTGTTTAAATCAGACACATGAATCAGACCATTTGTTTATACATTTACTTCAGGCATTATTACTCGTTCAAAAGAAGAAAAAAACTTTGAACACAATGAACATTCCTTTTACTTCTAAATTAAATGTGGAATTTCACTAAAATTAAAAAAAAAACCTTTGTAATTCACTGGTGGGGTTGATGGAGAAATTATTTCATCAGAATAAATGTTTTATAATGTGAAGATATTTTGGGTCAGCTCAAGAACTGGTAGGGTGGTGTGGGGGGAACACAGGGAGGACAAGCGACTCTACTTTTAGAACTGTAAACAGCATCACCTATTTTACCACAACGTAATAGCCTTGTTTTTTAATCAATTCAGAAACACATATCCAACTATTTTGACATTTAGCATTTTCATCCTGTTCAAAGACAAGTTGAATAGTACACTGAACCGTTAAAATTCTGTCTTTGTCTTCTCAAGGCCTGAAGTCAGGCTCTTTAGTCAAACAAGCTACAATACAATCTTTATGATATCTTTTATGTATTAATGAAATTCTTGAAATTGATTTAAGGGTCCACAAAATAAAAGCCCACTGAACTTTCCATTTATTCCTGTCTAGCTCTGACCCATCGTTTTATTTGACATAAGCAATTTATCTTGTTGAAGCCCCTGTTTAAAGGTTATGACAGTTTGCACAGGACATGTTAGAACTTGTAATCACTGACAAGGCTACAACCTCCACTTGTTGACATCTTATCAAATAGTCTCAATCTTGCTCAAATCTTGGCCCGAGTTACTTAAAATAACACATTTCTATTGTCAGTGACTGAGTCAGACAGTAATTGCTGCCTAAAATAATACAAAATTCATAAAAATAAATGATAGGAGATAGTTATTTTTAATGTTTGAGTTGGTTCCTGAAATATCACTCAGTGACACAGAAGAATAACTCACACAAAGGATGAACTAGCTAGAAAGCTGGAGTGGATTTTCTCATGGGATCAACAGCATTGCAAGAAATGACACAGGAGGCTGTGCCTCCTCTTTCCACACACATCACAGGGGTCATACATCTGCCAAAATATGCCAAACAGCTGGAGACTTCTAACTGCTTGGTGAGGGACACAGGAGATGAGATGGCAAATTTCCGAGGTCAATCACGCATGTTTTCATTTGCTGTCTGACCAAGATTTTAAAGCAAGCCTTCATAGGAGAAGGAGTTAAACTTTACACCTGTTAAGTGTCTTTTCTCCAAAGCACACTTTGCAGCTACTGACACAGGTACACACAATAACAGCCTGATGTAGCACATGAAAATGTTAGAGAAGCCAAATTTCAATCTCACAGTGACCACAAATCCTGAGTCAAATCCAGATTTGCAGCTACACAAAATATGTTATGTTAGCCAATTATATAAATGAACTTTTCATTATTGGTAGCCAGAGGCTTAGCCCATTTTCACATTAGCATACACCATAGGTCAATGCTCCTGTGGAGAAATCACTGTCCCGCAGGCGCTCACAGCTGGCCATTCAGTTATTTTATAGCAACCATGACCCTTCAGAGCTACCACTAACCCCGGGGGTGAAAGAAGTGCAGTCTTACAGGAACTGAAGGAAACCAGAGACCATCAAAGCTGCTAGTGATGCTGAAGCTGACATTAGCTACAAGTCTGCATTTAGGCTGGGAAAGGCAGACTCCCTCAGGGGATGCAGAGCAACACAGAAGGTAGAAGTCTAGTCTTTGAAATGAAATGCTAAACACGCTAATAAAGTTGCTGAGCAGAACCGATTGTTGAAAATAGGAAGATAAAGAAAAGAAAGAAGAAAAAACATGAAACATTATCAATAATTGACTTGGTTATTCTTCCCACAGCCACTGACTTCAACATTGTTTTTTAAATCTGGGTTCTCATTTTCAGCCTGTTTATTTTTCTGAAGTAGTTCCAGTTCAATGGGAGGGAGAAACAGTGCATTCATAATTAGAAGATTTTTATTAGTATGAAAAAAAGAGGAGCAAGCTCATAAGATGTAGAGATGAGGATAGCTTTCCCTTATCTTTTTCGTCCCCAAGGTGGTGATCTAATCATGAAGATGTGCCTTTTTTGTTAAGTGTCTTATTCTCACAGATACCTGCTGCCAGTATTGGGAAAGTCAGTATAAAACTGATATTTGCACTGACTTTATCTAGGAGACCTTTTCTAGTTTTCATTCTGCCACAAGCATTTCATGTGACCAGCATTCCTTTGTGATATTTTTTGAACTACCTATCTAGATTGCAAGATCTAGGCCTGGCTTAATATTACAAATATGCCACCAGGGACTAATTCATATGTATATTGCAACCCTTTCCTTACAACTCTAGAATAAAAAATAATGGAATTTAGCTAGTCATTGACTGCTGAAACTCTGCTCTTAATTTATCATGACTTATATCAAGATTCCTCCTTTTTCCTCTTCTTTCACATGCCACTAAACATTGCTTTTTTTGTTTATGACAACACTCGTATTAAAATGAGCAGGTTTCACAACTGCTTTAAACATTTGTCTACCATGCTTAAAAGGGCATCAGCTTTACTCCGATTACATCGCTCTTCTGAAGTTACATGGGATATTTTTCAAGCTGATTATGAATCTGGTTTAATCATGCTTTACATTTGGTCTACTCTCTATTTTGGAAGACCTCACCTACTCTAACATATTATGCTGAATTAAGATTTTTTTTTTGGAAAAATCTTTTCATGACCCAGATCAACACCCTAACTGATATTTTTACATCAGTTTAACCCTTGCTTACATGACTAAGCCATAAATTATCAGTTTAAGATCCTTACAAGCTCGAAGACAAAGCAATGGAGGACATTACTATACCTTTTATAGCCAATGAATACTTAGAAATAGTATTTAATTTCAGCTACAGAGTTCTCGTCTCTTAACTTTGTGCAGGACTCACCTACATCTATGCTGTCTTCACATTCACCAGACCCCCATTGCTAAGATCAACACGTCTTCTGACATGTTGATGTGTTCAGCTCAGACAGGAGAATCTGACAAATGAAAGAAATAGCGTACATTTACATTCTGCTGATTATCTAAAAAGCAGTTTTTCAGGTTCTCATGAGCTGTAATGGAGTTCTGATGAACGCCTAGGTACCAATAATTTTTTGCATCCTTTATCTACAAATTAGAAAAACTGTAATATGACTAGGTGATGAGACAAGACCATCCTCATGGTATTATATGGCAGTCTGTCTGAGAAAATACATGCTTTGCTTTGTATCAGGAGCCTCTGTACACCATATGAAAATCTAGCTGTCTACATTCCTGGGATAAAACTTTACTTCTGCTCTTCTCAGATGTCCAAGATACAAATTTGCGCTTTCATTCTCCAAATAATGGTTCAGATTCAGTGCCAACATGAAAAGACAATTTTTCTGCTAAATCATTGCTGTTCATTATTCCACCATCATTTAATTGATATCATTCTATTACTGATAGCATTGCATTACAACATCCAGAGATCACAGGATGCTTCGTTTTTTCTCAGTAGCTCGTTACTTACTTTGACAACAGGATACTGCATTTCTTTTATTCAAAAGGGTATTTTTCTTCATTAATCAATTATTTAATCAGTAAATATGGGATATTCCAGGAAGGAGTTACAACTGGAAGATTGAAAAATTTTGTGCCTTTCTTTCTGAAACACTGCATTGCTTGTACATGCGTGGATCTGGCTTACAGCACTTGATTTAACAGAAACGGAAACCCAATTCTACATTAACAGCCAATAAATCAAGGACTAAAGCCAACAAAATCAGACATATTCCAGTTTGCACTCTTACATCTACCTCCTCTCTTGCCAGACAAAGCTAGAGAATGGGTTGACTGACCTAGTTAAAACTGCCCAATTAGCTGAACTAATGGCACAGTATTGAAGAAAGTGGAAAAGAGCAATATCTCAGGAGAGAGTGGTCAGGGACTCTGCTGTGGGTGGAGAGGATCATTCTACCTATGATGAGACCAGGCCTAAGTTCCTAATCCAGTTACTCCTTCTGCTTGCAGATATGGATAACTTAATAAGGCAGGTCAAAAGACTAATAGTGGAAGATGTATTCTTTGAGACGGTTTGCGCCCAATACACCTTTCTGATGCTATTGCAAAATACAGGAACTAGTAAACAAAACAACAAAACCAAAACCAGAGCTTATATCAATTCTTCTTCCATATTTTTCACTAACAAGATAATAATTTTCTCAGCAGAATGCTTAAAGGGCTTATTGACAATTAGCAGTATCTTCTGTGTTATTAGGAAAACAAACATATTTACCTTTCATTTCCTGTCATTACCATCCATGGAGGTGTTCAAGGCCAGGTTGGATGGAGCCCTGGGCTACCTGATCTAGTACCAGATCTGGAGGTTGGCAACCCTGCCTGCAGCAGGGGGGTCGGAACTTGACAACGCTTGGGGTCCCTTCCAACCCAGGCTGTTCTATGATTCTATAATACAGGTGCCACCCAAATACAGCAGAAGACAATCTTGTAAAACTGAAGAAATAGTAGTAACACGCTTTGGATAAAGAGAATGCACCAAATTCAGTTATGCTGATTTCCTTCGATGGCAGCAGAACAGTGTAGACTTACAGAACATACTAAAGCAAAGTCTCTCTCAGCACATCAGCCAGGTAAAGCTTTCCTACTCAATTCCTGCAAACACTTCAGTGGTCTTCAAGATTGCCAGGTTGCTGAAGGAATGCTTAATCATGATATTAATTCACTCATTCAGTATGATTGGAGATTTGAATCCTCTTGAATAAAAGGCTAGAAACTGAAACAGACTTTACCATTCATAAGTTTGTAGCCAAAGAAAATGATACAGACAGAGTTCAGCATCACTCAATCACGTTCAGTGATTGAACAGTATGGCAAGATTTCCTTACTAGCCAGCACTAATGATTAGCATTAATGTGTGTGATTAACTGTTATTATACTGAAAGGCTGTACACTGACAATGTTGCCAAATGAGCAATTAAGAAGCAGCCTTTAGATTCATTGCTTTTGACCAGCAGTAGAAGTAAATTGTATCTGGTGGGATGGTAATTCTTCAGCTAGGGACATGCTGCCATGACTGTGGCCCTTTCCGAACCTTTTCTCTGTTACACATGATAATATTTGGGTAAGGCGATTTCTACTATTCCAGTCCCACTTCTATTTCTCTAAATGTATCAACTTGTTCAATGCTGACGATAACTTTATCTTATGGTTCACCTCATTTGCCCAGCCAAATTACTTTGGAGTGACAAACACAAAACACTGCTGCAATGTGTACTTTTGCTTTTGTTTCAAGCTCACAATATGAGTCTGTGAGTAGAAAGCATTTTTCCTGACAAAGATGCTGGAAGCAAATGAAATGGGGACCACGTATAAATGGCAAGATATAATTTCATCTGGATGATACAAAGCTAGAAAACAGGTTATGCATTTGAAATGCAGACCTATACATTGTTGCTCTGCAAATATTTATACCAGATGTCCATAGGTGAGCAAATAAACATGCACAGTCCATATTAGAAATAAAGACCTAATAAAGACTCCAAATTAAAAGTGTTTCAGACACTCTCCCAGCAGAAATGTGTCAGATTTTGCACTGGTATGTACATAGCAGGAGAGGAAGGGTCTTGCAGTGTAAATGACAGCTCCAGTAGCTGCTTCAGCTTACGCAGATGAATCCCTTCTTCATGCATTGCTAGAGTAGCTAAAGGCATTTATGATTACATGCTGCATCCTTGAGATTGGTGAATGCAACAAAGAAGCTGTCCTTTGCTAGGACAATCGATACTTCTCAGAAGGGATGTACAGCTTTTGCAGAGCATATTGCATTTTTGGGAGAAAATTACTTTTTTTCTTCATTGTACATAATTAAGTTCTATCTCACATTTTTATTTTCATCCCTTTCCTCTACCTTAGAGCAACGGATCAATGAGTTAAATGAGAACACACATATGTAACTTAAGACAGGAGAAGCCACTATCAGAAAACACAGTCCTCACTTTCCAAAAGAGAACCTTTCTGATAAGGGAGAGAGGTAAATCACGGAACAATAGAATGGCCCGGGTTGGAACGGACCCCAAGGATCATCAGGTTCCAACCCCCCTGCCACAGGCAGGGCCACCAACCTCCAGATCTGGTACCAGACCAGGCTGCCCAGGACCCCATCCAACCTGGCCTTGAACACCTCCAGGGTCGGGGCATCCACAACCTCTCTGGGCAGCCTGTGCCAGCACCTCACCACTCTCTCAGTAAAGAGCTTCCCCCTGATGTCTAATCTAAACCTTCCCTCCTTCAGCTTAAAACAATTCCCCCTTGTCCTATCATTGTCTGTGCTTGTGAAAAGTCGGTTCCCTTCCTGTTTATAATCTCCTTTTAAATACTGGAAGGCCGCAATGAGGTATCCCCGCAGCCTTCTCTACTCCAGGCTGAACAAGCCCAGCTCCCTCAGCCTGTCCTCGCAGGGGAGGTGCTCCAGCCCTCTGAGCATCTTCCTGGCCTCCTCTGAACCCTCTCCAACAGTTCCACATCTTTCCTGTATTGGGGGCCCCAGACGTGGACACAATACTCCAGATGGGGCCTCACGAGGGCAGAGTAGAGAGGGACAGTCACCTCCCTGTCCCTGCTGCCACCCCTCTCCTGATGGAGCCCCAGGTATCGTTGGCCTTTCAAGCTGGAAAGAATGACAACATTATAGCAAATTGGTAATACATTCCTTAGCTTCATGATTCTGCAATCCTTTCATTCAGTACTTAAAAGTAGGCCAAAACAGTGTTTCACCAAGGCATGAGAATGCCTCTTTGTTTCATGTCTGCAAATAAAACTGGACTCTGTAACAAGGTCATTATAATAATTATGAATGTTGAGTGAACTTCACTATCCTCAGGCTGTTTGATGTGAGGTTTCTCACATACACCTTATATATTCTGTACAATATATGAGTATTTGCTTTGTGGATAACGATTTCAGTCTTCTCTATATCTTAAATGTTATTATAAATAAAGGTGGGTTTTGACGAAACTTTTTCCACTCTCCAAGACTATTGTCAAGTTTATTCCTTCACCTTTCAGTCAATTATGACATCAACACAAGTAGGAAAATGTTATTTATGTAGTGAGTAGCTTTTAAGTACATAGAACCTATATGGAATACAAATATTACAATACTTAGAAATTCAATGTATTCTGCACAACTGCTATATTAAATTAAACCACTAAACTCCATCTGCAGTTAAATTCTCAGAAACTTTGGCTCTCTTCATATCAAATAGTCTGCAGGTGTTCAAATAAGCATTCATAGTCCATACCAGACGTCAATATCTAATTACAATACATAGTTTTAAAGGATATGCTCTTGATGCTACCTGCATTTTGACAATAGGACTGTTGTGTTCAGTACAGCATATTGCTGCTTTTCACTATCAGTATGCAACGAAAAGACTTACTGACAGGAGCTGTACTAAATTAAACCCAAAGATTGCCACTACTTTCTCAAATATTAAAAGGAGCTAAGAGATGTTCTTGTTTCTGTCCTCCCTGATTATGAAAAAGACCAAATAGTACCTAAGTCACACACACAATTAAGTGGATGACCATTAATGTGGACAGTGGGAGCAGAGGAAACTGCAAGATTCTTGATCTGCTTCTGAAGAAACAGACCTGCAGAATTGTCAATCAATAGAAATTTGTGAAAATTAGTGTTTAAAATAGTCAGAGCCCTAACAGAAATGTTTTTTATTGAGTTGTTTTAGCATAACATCAGTTAGCTCAGAACAGGACAATCACTGTTAGTTATTTTCTTCACAACAGTGAACAAGCAGTCCAGCAAACCCAAGAAATATATCAGCCTGGGAGAAGAGTTCTCCTCTCCATTCTTGATACAGGAAATCTAGTTACTTTTTCCTCCCTCAGGCAACATTCTAGATTTCACTCACAATTTTTTCTTTTTAAAAAAGATTAGAAATATAAAGGTCTCTGAGCAAGCATCAAAAGCTGAAACATATAATAGGAGCTCTAGAATTATCTGTCTTTTTTTTTTTTTTTTTTTTTTGTCTATGAGAAAGACTCTTGTTCTTACAATTTGCATGTTAATGAAAAGTGCATTTGGAAATCAAGAGAACTATAGCCTCAAGTATCAATGTTGATATCAAAGACAACACTATATCTAAGATCCTGTCTTTACAACATAAATAACTGACAAAGACATGCGCATGACTTACTGAATGTAGGTTAAGCGCTGAGGATGCTGGAGGAGCTATTCCATAAAGCAACAGGACCCAGTGGGGCAGGGTATTCTATTTTCTCTCCTATTTGCAAGACTCAATCAGGAATTTGTCTCTTATTTTTAAACAGCTATAGAGATCATTTAAAACAAGTAACTAAATTTCAATTATTTTAGAATTCAAACAATTTAACTTCCTTTATTTCAGAGCCCATCTCTGTTGTAATACTGAGACTCACACATTCGTGTTTGATGGGAGAGGATTTGGCTTCACATAAAGGCATCTTTTCTCCTGTGCTAACATCTTTAATTTAATCCTCAGTATGTTCCATTGGCAAGGAGAAATTGTTACTGTCTTAGAAGTTTGTCTTGAACTATGGTATAGGAACTGAGTGTATTGTAAACACCCCACAAATCTATGCAGTTCCAGAAAAAAACCAGCCCACAGCTAACGAGAAGTAATAATCATTACAAAACTGTAAAATACGTTCTTTAGGTGGAGGAAATGACAAGCACAAAAATCTGTTTATTTTTGTGACATGAAGATTGCTTAGAAGTTGGCCCCAGTAGAAAAAAACAACAAAACAAAAAATGACCAAAAAAATGATGGGCAGACTCATTACAAAATGCAGTTATGGTGTTAAGTTTTGTATAGCAGCTGCTCCTTTGTGCACTAAACACAATTATGGCATCAAGAGAAATGAATACTGTTTACACTAGCAAGACTAAAAGCAATTAATCAAAAGGCAATATGGTGGTATGGAATAGATTCTGGCTACTTGCCACCGCAAGCAAGAACAGAGTTCATTCAAATAATAACAATAATTTCACAGATTTTTTTCACTGGAGTGGAACTTTCCATCCCTTATTTACACAACAAGTATTGGGTCAATGAGCATTTGATAGAAGTCATCTTTTTTCCCCCGTTGGAGAACACACATGCACTTACACAACTAAAGGACAGATTTCATATCAGCCAAAAATGAGTACAAGCATTTCTACGCTCTTGTTTATGAGGCTAATAATTCTTGGCATTGTATTTCGACTGCATAAATGAATAAATAGTGACAAGTGGTATCAGAACATGCCACCATGATTTGACTGGCAGAAGGTCTAGACAGGCAAATCTAAAGAGTGTTCTGCAGACTGCCTTTTTAAAAACTAATTTCTTGCTTATAAATTAGAATCATGGGTCATTAAGCTTTCTGTGCTAAACATAATGCTACCCAACTAGTCAACCAAGGCAATGAGCCATGAAGGACAAACTGCTATATATTTTGCTAATTTCAGTTTGGAAAACAAGATAAACCTTGTTGAGTAACAGTGATTTTGCTCTGTATTGATCTGTAGTCATGCAATTGAGCCATGACATTCAAGGTAATATTGCCTTAAGTTACCTGAAAAAGGAAAATCTCCACACATTTTAGTGCAGAGAACTGAATACTTTTTACTTTGGCATTTCATCAAGGTCCTTATGTGCATTACCCAAGCACTGTCTACCTGTCTGAAGGACTGCAAAGCATTCCAGGAAACTGAATGTGTTATGATAAGAGACTGTAGCCTTGTTTGAACCTCTTTGCAACCTTGTCTCTCCTCCCTTTCAGGATGTGTTCTAACTCTCCTACTGCTTACAGCAGTCCTGAACTTCCTCCCTGTGTAACCTTTTGCTGAGTCATACTTCACTTGCAGCTTTTCAGTAGTTACTCTAGCATTTTCTTTTCCTTTTAACTGTTTTTGTCACCGAGACAGGACAACCTCATTCCTATTCCCTTACCCAAGGGACATACCCAAGGTGTCCCTCACAAAGACTTGAGTTCTTCTTCTCCATACTGTGTTAAAAATCTCTTTACTGTCAAGTAATGGTTAAAAGGCAATGTATTTTTCTAAAATGCTGTATCCATCATCACTTTCTCTTAACTAAATTATTTACTAAAGCAAAACAACGTGAGCACAATGACCAGTTTTTTTTTTTTTTTTTTTTTTTTTTTAGGAATTAGTTTTTCTTTTATTTTTTTGAAGCCCTGGGGGCTCCCAAAAATCTTTTTTTTTTTTTTTTTTTTTTTTTTTTTTGGTGGTCAGCATTATTATTGTACTTTTCTCTGATTGCAATATATTCATCTATATTTAAAATATCTAAAAAAAAAGTTTTACAGGGTTTTTGTTTGTTTTTTGTTTAAAAAAAGGACTACTCTGGCCACATTCAACAATAGCATTCCAATTTCTATCAGCCAGATTTTTTAAATGAGGACATCTTTACATAGAATACAAATTACAGGCTTTTCTAGTCTCTTCATCCTTCATCAAGCTAGGCAGAAAAAGACAACAAATTCTTAAAAAGTTCACAAACTGTGACAGAGGGTGTCAGAAGAAATTGCTTGCCATGGTAATTCTCTTGAACAGGAGATTGAAAAAAGTTTTCTTTCAGACAATGTTTCTATGTTCAAGGTGCTCCAAAATGACTTACAGAGTACTAGGTTATAAAGCAGCCTGGCAGAGGAGATACTGTGAACTGGAAGATGCATTGTACACTCATAAGCACTCCAGAACATTTTGAAAATTAAGAATGGGAAGCTAGTTGCAAAATTGGAAATGCTCATCTTGAGATGGAAAATGAAGCAAAAGAAAATGAAAACATTATTGAAGAACAACAGGGTTTGGTGGATGAAGGATCATCCAAACGTCAGCATAGGAATGGAAGAGGAACTTTTAGCTCTAATATTTGCTTGATTACCCCATTATGTTGGCTGATATGCCGTATTCAATTGAACCATCAAGCCCTGAATAAATATCATAAGGATTATAACATTTGCCTTGAAGTAATGCTAAGGGGCTAATCAGTCATGGTCTGTCATGAAAGACCGTGGGGAAACTGCTAACTCCATCCTGGCTACAGAGAAATCATCTCAGGGACTTACTGAAAGTCTGTGGCCACTCCATAGGTAGCTTACCCCTGCTAGAAAATACTCAATATATATTAATAATATATTGCCAATCAAAACCGAACTCCTGTAGAATTCAGAAAAGCACAGAAACTTTGTTTTTCTCAGAGCTTCCATAAGGAGAAAACAGAAAGCACATGGGTGCATGTTGGTACACACATGCAATCTCTCAACATTTTCAATTGTATTTTGATCATTTTTCTCTTCTAGGCCTAGAACGCAAAAGCGAGAGAATGCCATACACATTTCACATGCAACCATGTGTTATAGTCCCAAACTGAAAGCTTCTCTGTATTCTTTTGAATAACCACTCCCAGGGGTCTGCCCACATCAGAAATCAGCTCTTGTCTCCCTGGTGTGCAGTGGAAGGCATGGCGAAGGCACAAGAATTGCCTTCTGTTCAGCAACCAGAATCCCCCCTTGCAAACCCAAATCTTTTCCCACCATCCTTCCCCAAGCTCTCATGGTGGGGCCAAGGCAGCAGCAAAGCGCAGCTTTCAGCTGACTGTTGGGAATCTCAGACTGAAAGTGTGAGGTCATCCTCCATAGCCATCTTCACACTGCATGAAATGTCTATGCATAGGCTGAAAAATCATTAATAAAATAGATATCATACAGCATCGGGTTTAAGCAGTGCTAAAAGATAATTTTGCCCATTCTTAGATACAGTCCCAAATGTCTGCTAAGCTACAAAGAAAAAAACTAAAACAAAAAAGAAATCACATTGAATAAGAAAACATGATAAAACAGATAAAAAATTCATTAAAATTTGTTTTTATAAAAGAGAAGAGTTTCTGTCTCAGTTTCCATAAACTGGATTTTCAGAATTTAAAAACCTTTCTTTGCTTATAATAAGGACAGTCAATAAGACTACAAATGGAAAACATTTCACAGGAGAGGAACTTTATGTTATGATTCAAGTGGTTAAAACAGTGGTTAAAAACTGCAAGGTTTTAGAGCCATAGCTGAAAGTAGCTGTCAAATGTGAAGGTTATTTTACGGAGAGTAATTAATAGTCCAAATGGATGTACGAGCTCTATCACTACTCTGCCTTTGTCATAAGAAATCAGAAATGCAAAGAGTGTCCCTGATATCTTTTGTTGCAAAGTATTCTTCCCCTTGCAATCAACATTTTGGCATTTAAATAAGTGCAGATATTTTACCAACAACCCAAAAAAGAGCAAATAAGTCAATCTGAAAAAACACCTCTGCAACACGAGGAGGAGCTTGATAGAAATACTGCATTGCAACAAATTTTTCATTACAAATATTAGAGCATTGATCTAGAAATGTTTCTTTCAAAACACCACAGTTTTGTTTTCATTAATGAAGTTTTGGTATGTGAAAATTAAGCACAGAGTAACATAGACAATTAAATATCCGAGCTGGTTTTATTTACAGAAACCAAATGCCACTTGCAAACTGCAAGTTGCTTTTTTTCCCCTTAAACCACAGCAGACATCATTCCAGAGACAGTAAAATCCATAGCTGATTTTCCCTGTTGAATCCCTCTTTTTCCTTTGAAACAAAGAAGTGTGCTGCTCATTGTTAGGTCCACAGCAACATATAGAACAAGGAACTCAAAGTGAAAATATAAGTTTTCCAAGAGAAAAATTTCTCTGTTAAGCTTCTAAGCAGCGTTCCCCCCTCATAGCCCTCAGACATTGCTGGAGAAGGGATTTTAAAAATTATAAAGACTCAGACTTTGCTAGTGTCTTTTTAAGCTTTCCTAGTTGGGATCTTATTACCATGGTTTCAGAAAATATTATAGGAACAGTGTTCTGGTTTAAAAGCTGAGAAGCTTTTAAGTACTTTTTAGTTCTAGGACATATAAAGTAAAACTGAAATATTGTCTAATTTTCAGAATTAACATTTGCTCGGACAGATAGCAGCAGTGAATTATCAGACAATTAGGATCATGGCAACTTATCCCATTCATTTGGTAACTCATTTCCAGTTCAAAATATTCTGAATACGAGCACATAATTTCAAATGTACTTTTTCACTTTCTGAAGTCAGCAGAGCATCGCAGTCTCAAAGATGAATGGTGTCAGATATGCCAACGTGGCTGTGTGGTTTGTTTACTTATTATTTTGTCTGCAAACACAAGATCACTCAACCCACAGAGATATGAATCAACTCCAAAGCAGAAAGCTGTGTATCTGTAGTTAAAAGCAGTGAGCCTGAGCTAATGAGCCCCTCCGAGATACAGGATAAGAAGGCCTGGACTCAGTGCTTGCTAATGTGGCTGTGATGCAGCCTCTGCTTCAGACAGGACTTGTGTGGAGTGGATGGAAAACAGTCTGCCAGCACAGGCACATCTGCAACCTCTTACAACCCGTGTCATTGGTTTTATAGAGAAAAGCTCCCGAATCACAAAGGGACATTTGATAGTTTTGCTCACCTAGATGATTGAAAACAACTGACAGATCTGGCAGCAGCTATTCAGCTGCCCCAAGCTCTCTGCCGAGCTCCTGTGCCAAAGGCACCACTCCTCACCCCTGAGCACGTGCCTGTGCTCACACCTCAGGTTACCAGCCCGGGGCTCAGCTCCGACCAGGACACTGCTCTGAGACAGCACCAATCAGCCTTCCTGCTGCCTACAGAGACCCAGAGCTGAGGGCAGCAACTTTTAAAACTGCTGTAGCAAGAATCACTAGCACTCATTCATCAAGAACAACTGCATGATCATGGGCAGTAGTAGGATAAATGAGTTGGGTGTTTAATTTATATACAAATTACTTGGTTGCCGTAGACAGCACTGAGATTTCAATCGTGTTCAGACTCCGGATCTTCAGAAGCCTATCTACTCACTGAAGAACATCATAGGTAGTAAAGGCAGAAACTAGGGACAAACAGACTGGACTGAAGAAATTGCTTTTCATGTCAAGCATGCGTGTCCTTAGCTACTGAAAGCTACAGATACAGAAAGGCAGAAAGCTTGGCAGAAGGGGTTTGCATCTAGTGCCACGTTAAAACAGGACACAGTGGCAGCTTGTGTTGTAGTCTGCATTGGCTTCTGAAAGAGCAGTGATACTGCAGGGGTCTGGGGCAGCTTTTCCTCTCCTTTCTTCTCCTGTCTTTCTTTGTTAATTTGGTTTGGGTTCTGCAGTGCAGGATGAAAGATCATAACTTCTATATTAAAGAAAGGGTTTTACTAAGAGTTAGATGGTCTGAAGAAAAATTTAGCTCTATTACCAAAGAAATGAAACCCTACACTCTTTTGTACTGCAAAATGATGATTTAGAGACTGCTGTGGAATTTAAGGCGAAAAGCCACAGATCAGTTCCAGAGCAGTCGTAATCGATCGGCCTTTGGTTGGGAGTTGTATTCTCTCTCAACACTAAAATACAAACTGGAAAGCAAAAAACCTTCTGATTTCATTGAGCTAATTTTATTGAACTTTCAAATGTGAATTAGAATGTCTAAATGTGGGGAGATAGTGCTAAAGTGTTTTTGCAGGAAACTTTTATTTTATGACTTCTACTTTTTACACTTTTTATAAGAAATTATCTATTCTTTCCTCTTCTTGACTACTTTACAGTGTTGGAAACAGTAAAGAAACAGCAAATTCAGCTCAGGCACTATTTTAGCCTCTCTTATTTGGGGCCTCTGGGCAAAAACCACAGCAATTTCAGTACTCATGTTCCCCTAAGACAGTGCGGAGTCAAAAAGATTATTTTTCCCCAGCCCATTAGCAGGAAAGGACTCACATATGTTGCTGCTAACCAAAACAGCAAAGAAAATGATGCACACCTTACAAGAACTTTAGGTATTTGCCATTTTAGTGTTGGGGTTCCAAAAACCACTGAACAAGGAGACACAAAATAGTACAGCCTATCAGCTCAAGATGTAAAGGATACTCTTCCAGAAAAGTCAGCCATCAGAGTCAGATTATATTATCAAAGACTTCTTAAATATATTACTAAACTCATCATTAAACTGACCATTTTGCCTGTTGTTGCTTTGGTCACTTTCAACAACATGCTCACAGTAAGCACTAAAGAAATATCAGGAATAGACTACGGCTATAACCCTGCATTTCCTCACAGATATAGTCAAAACACAGTTTTTTCCTTACAGATCCCATGTCTCATGAGATTATCATAAAAAGTGGGAAAATATGCCTTTTCTCCCAGGTGGTTTTACTTTGTCAGAGCTTTGGCTTCAATATCATCGCTTTTTGTGTATTCTCACTTTTTCTGTTTGTATCAACTTATTTAATTTCCTGGCACTGTCACAGCACTCATGAGAATAACACAGCTGTCACCTCACCTACGTTTTCTCTGAGGTCTGGGAAAAATGGTGGCCAAGGTGCTAGCCAACCACAGCAGATGCAATAGAAGGAGAGTGAAGGAAAAGAAATCACTGCAGAGAAGACTGCCTGGGCAGGTCAGGCACAGGGAACAAGGAAAAGATACAACACAAGAGGAACCGAAGAGGAGCAGTTTTGAGGCATGTACAGTACCTGATCCTTTCAACATGAATAAACTTATATTTGATAGGATGTCATGTTTATGTCTTTCCTGCTTTCTATTATTTTTCTGCAAAACAAATTTAACTCCACATACCTTGAGAAACGTGAACAGCTTAATTAATGCTTGTAAATGACTGAGAGCTTCTGACAAGACACCATGTAAGTACAGAGAACAAATGAACAATTGTAAGTCAAATAATAAAAGCTGTGATCCCGCAAAACTACAAAAAGAGAACCTACAGCTTCTGTATCTATTTCATTTATGTACTTTAAGAGCTACTTAAGGTCAAATTTCCAGCTGTGAGCATGATGGCTGTTCCCCAGAGGTGTTTGAAATCAGTGATTCGTGTCCTCAAATGCTTTGATAGATGCTTAATCAATGTGCCAAAAGGCTAATTAAGAGAGAAGAGGTACATGTACTTCATAGGATATTTGGCCTTAATATTTGTAGCACTTGCCAACTCCCTTCTTTAAAATCAGGAAGAATATTCTGAATAGAAATCAGAGAAGAGTTTGGCTTGAAACCATGCACACAGAGACAAACAGGTGCCCACGCTCTACTAGCCACAGTGCTCAGGAAGCTGCAGAGCTCTCCAAACCTCTGTCAGGCTAATTAAATTCCAGACAAGGTAGAAAATTATGGTATATACTCTCTACACTGGCTGGTTTCATAAGCAATTGCTAGTAGAACTACCTGAGCAGACTTTTGGCAAAGTAACATAATGTGTTTGTAAAAAGTAATAATAAAGAGCACCCACCCAGCCACATTTTACTTTACAAACAGCAAACTTTACATGCAGGATAGAAAGACCACTTCTGAGGATAGCAATTTATCATCTTCCGAAGGATGCTAATGAGGAAGTGTTTCACTGCACAAGGAGACAGGATGGGAGGCAGAAGGACAGAGCATAGAGACTACAGCTTGGGAAAAAGGTTCCATCCTTGCCTGCTCCCCAAACACTTCTTGAGTAAGTGTTCACAGTTTGTTGTCTGATCTGGAATAGCCTATTTACAAGTTTCCTGCAGGACTCAAATTAATTTTAAATAAGAGGCAGCCAAATTGTTTCAGTGTGACAGTAACATTAACACTGCCCAGCCTATGCAAGTACCAGCTTCATGAATTTCTGCTTTTTAAATGCACTTTTAACTATTCCAGTCTAAAATATGTATGCTGCATGCTCAGGCAAACCTCCAGCTGCATAGAAATGAAATATTACTGAAAGAAGTTGTTTACAGGAGCTGGCTGGAGCAGCTAATACATATTATAATACGCTAAGCTCTGATAGTCCCATATCAGTTGCAATTACTAAAAAATGCAGCATCTCTGAGATTGAGGCAAATTAAATTCTCTTTATTCATGAAGTAGCTAAAACAACAGGCAGGGAAATAAAAGAATACCTGTGGTAAAAAGTAACAACAAGTAACAGTCTGCAGGCAGCAAAACATGCTTGTTGATGGCACCCTAGAGAATGCTTAAGAAAACACCTGGTTTTCTTTAATTGTTTCTCAGTTACATTGTTTCATCCAGACACATAAACTCTATTAAACCAATGAAAACGATTTCCTTGGGTTTACATAAAGTTTATTTTGAAAGGAGACCTGGGTACCTAGATAAGGCTCTAAACTGGCCTAAAGAATTTCTCTGAGAACTGAATAGATGAGCACAAGTCCAACCTGTGCAAGAATGGAGAGAGAGTACATCTGAACAACTGGGACCAGTCAATGAAGTTGTCTATACAAATAATTGAAATGCTTACTGAAAGCAAGAGTTGGGGGAGAAAAATAGTAGTGTTTGGTTTGTTTAGACTGAAGCTGTAAAGAGCTCAAGGCAGAGCTGTGGCACCTTCCATGAACAAGCAGCACACGTCGTTTCACAAATTTAAGGCTTGTACTCCTTACTTGTGTGCATAGAGTACCAGCAAAATTAAACCTGTTTTATTTTTTTATTTCATGTAATGCTGTTTTACTTTCAATTTTCTAATTAAAGGAAAAACTACTAAAAGCATGCTCCCAGAATGACTGAGACCACTCATTATTTCATAACCTCAAATTTGGGCACATGCTTGGAGGCACTTGCCTGCAAAGCTTCTGGAGAAAACTCTGCCAAAGCGCATTGAGGGTGTTTGCATCCAGGGGTGTAGGAGGGCAGGAGAGCAAGCACTGGCTGCCGAACCTGAGGCTGGCACACACTGAGGAAATGAGAATAGGCAATTTCCAAAACAGCATTATCTCAGTGCCAGCACATCTCTGAAATAGGAAAAAAAGGTTGTTCAACAGAAAATACAGGTGTGTCCTTATTCATGAACAAATCAAACCTCACTCTTCAATAGAAGCCAGAGGTCTCTTATAAAATATAATAGCAGCAACATACTAAAATTAGCTTTGATTCAGAACAGCGGTAGTTGTAGAGACCATGGGGTATAAGGTCTCAGTCTGTGAAATAGAGGTGACATGGAGTCTTACAAAAAGATATGGTTATTAGAAACATTAAATAATTTAGAAAATAGTTCTTGGAGTCAGGAAGCTTTGTAGCCCCTGCCCTATACCTTTGCTGTCTGCATTAATCAGTGTTCAGCAGCTCAGAATCCAAAACCCACACAGGATTTGCGAAGAGCACTATCCGCAAAAAGTGGGAGGGACAAGCAGCTGTGCTAGTGGTCAAATTTAGGCCTCAGAAATGCAACAGCATTCAAATAAATGTACGTGTTCCTCGGCTGCACCCTCTAAATATTCCTAAAATTACCACGTAAATAAAGTGTCACTGTGGATTTAGCCAAGTAGTGATCACGTGCAAGTGAACCTCATTACTGGTTATGTTAATAAGAAGATTGCAAATAGATAAGAAAAATAAAGGGGAGAATGAGTCTCCTGTGATATTGTAAAAACAGTATTTAAAATGAAACTTCTAGAAATCTTATTCTGATGACAATATTATTGCAGAGATGCACACAATTTGGCATTAATGGTCTTATCTTTCTGAAGCAAAATAGTATTAGTCACCACAACATCCCCTCCCCAACCCATACCCACAGACAAGACTGACAGAGATTGATTTTTCAACTTGTCTAATTGGCCTGAGGATATAGGAAATTAACTGAATCTTACTCTGCCTGAGCTACCAGCTTTTCTTTTTGCTAGAAATGAAAAGCAAGTGAGATTACATATTACCTATTGTTATGTCAATTTTCTTGCTAGAAGAAATGAGAGGTAGCTTTCTTTGCTGGGGTAATTATTTCTTTTGCATAAATGCTTACAGTTTTTGTTTTGTTCCCTTGATACAGTTTATTTATTTCATTCCTAAATGCTTTTTTAAAAGACTGGAATTAAGGAGATTATTCTTCTGGAATGGAGAATAGTGAAGAATGACTCAACACGTTCACAGAGGTAAATGCAAACACATTACTGCTCTTCTCAAAGTCGACACAATAGCCCTGCAATGAAATAGCTGAGGGCAAGGGAACGCTCAGAGTACTGACGCACCAGCCTTACCAACATACCACGCATTCTTTTGAACTCTTTTTTTAGACTCTGTGAGAAGTCCATCTTTGTCTTTTTTTTTTCCTTAATAGTTCATCTTTCTGTACTTGAACTACAATCAGTAGGCAATCTCTGAAAAACACTGCTTGGAGAAACACCATATAGCTGTGTTTCCTGTGGCTGTCTCCCAGTAAGACTTTTTAGTGCCTAACATTGGGATTGAATTTAACCTAAAGCCTTTGAATTAGTGGTGTCCCTTACTCTCCACTCCCCTTCCCGTCCCCCTGTAACATAACAAATTTACCTGAAGCTTTTTCAGAAGATACCTGAATATGCATGGGACAACAGTTTACAGTCAACCAACACAAGTGCATAACCTTCTCTCCTTAACTACTCCCCAGACTAGATTTTCTTTAAAATATGAAATAGATATAATGCTCACAAAAATTTCCAAAGCAGTATTCTCTTATTTTGTTAACAAAAAGATCTGTTTTTTATTCCTGCCGCTCTGAGAATTCTATCATTTTCATATTTAAACTTCTGTATTTCTTCCATGAGTCTCCCTGGAAAGAGCTCTTCTGCAGTTTTCCATGAAGCACTACCAATATTAGCATTCTGCTGTTAGTTCAGCTCCTCTGCTTCACAGCCACACAACAGAGCACCCTAACGTAACCATATTGTCTGCTATCCACAGCAATAAAGATTATCTCTTCTGAATACCCTCACATATTGGCAGTCTGTGGTTTAATGGATTGCTAGTCGGGGAAGTCTAAGAATGTATATAAAGTGTAAAACAAAACTTCAACAGAAATATTAGCTTCAAAATTCATCAAGGCAAGTTTTCTATAATAAAAATGAACGTTTCTGTTTTTATGCTCCATTTCTTTCAGTATGGATTACTTGTTACTGAAAAAGTCTTTATTCTGTCTGTTCTATAACCTGAGTGTTTTTAAAGACCTCAGAAAAATTAAAAAGTCAAATCAGCAATGCTTATTAACATGGCTTTTTGTATTACTCAATTCTGCAGTAATGTTTACTGTTTCGAGGGGAGTTTATAATTATGCAAATTGCTAAGCAGTCTGCATAATGTACAACATGTTTGGGTTCACTGACTAGAAGCTGAGATACATTTCTTTAATGCTGCCTGTATGCTGTGTAATTCAGTTTGCATTTCTTACGCTCCACTGCTCTGTACCTGTCTGCAGCAGTATCCCTTGTGTTTCAGAATTTATATGCAACCTAGGTACCTTTGCAGACATTTGGCTCTCAGAAATTACTTAAATAATTTATGTCTGCCAACTTAACATTTTGCAAAGCAAAGCAACATTTTGATAGCCATATAGCTGTTGAAACCCAGTGAAGAATTTTACCCTTTTCATTATAAGCTCAGTTGCTCTCATCATAGTTATAACTTAAACATTGTGAAAGCTGTTCTAACCTGAACATATGACATTGAAGTTCTTAGAAAATCAAATTTTGTTAGATGAATACCACCACTTTAAACACTGCATACTTCTTTCACACCATAAATATCTTTTTTGTAGCCACTAATTGGCTGTGTTCTGATTCTGTTTCCGGAGCTGCCCATCGTTCTGACCTTGCCTGCACAGGGCAGTTCTGAATGGATGTGCTCCTATTCAGGAGCAAGAGAGGTGGGTTGGAATGGCCCAACAATCCCCCAAGCCTCCATTATCTTGTTGAAACATTCTACCCTCTATGAAAAGTTGATCCACTCAATCACTTTCTTAAAATACCACGTAGGCAATCACCAGATTCCTGAAAGCCAAACTAAGGTGATTAAATACCTCTACAGACAAGTGCAGGCAATTATCAAGCTCCTTTAGGTTGCCAGCTATGACTGGCTCTGTCACAAGTTTGTGATTCGTCCATCCTATAATGCTGCTCATGGGCCAGGTTTCCTTGGCTTTGAGAGAAGACCAGCTTTTGGCTGCAGACTAAGGCCTGGCTAAACACCCCAAACTCACATGGTCAGCCCTGCTGCAGTGCTGAACTTCTCCCTGTATCCCAGGGTAAACTCAAAGTAAGGAGTTGGGGAAAAAATGACAGAAGCAGCATCAAGTTCAGCATGGAAACAGCTGGAAAGTTTTACTCCATTCCACATCTGCTTGCTGCTGTGGCAAAACAGCGCTTGCTCTTTCACAGTACTCACCAGTGCTGACCAGCAAGGTGGGACTTCCTATTTCATTTTAGCAGCAGTCTCTCCATTTCAGTAGGTGATTAATTAGACCAATTACTAACCCCGGCTCAGCCTCAGGGTGTGGACCATAACATGCAAACTGATAGGCTCAAAACGATGGAAGGCCTTGGCTCAGCTCTGGTTATGCTTTTATATGGTCTCTGTGGGACAGCAATGCTCAATTAACTTATATTACTGACTATAAACCTAATAGAGTTTTTATAGCTAGAAGAAACCTGTGACTCCTTTTTCAAGCTCTTATGTCTCAGATTAGTTGAAAATGGCTTTTGTGTGCTGGTACAAGCCTACAGTGGGTTAGACATAGTAAGTCTAGGTCAAGGCATGGCAGAGGCCATGCAATGCAAGTCTTATTTTCCTTATTCTCCTCAGCAGTCACTATGAAACCCAGTCTTATTGACTGTTTCTGAGAGTTTTCATTTCACATTCACCCTTTGAAATAAGGGAATCTGAAGGTTTTTTTCCATCTTGTGTCTCTTTTGCACATTAGTTATTTTGTCTACAGTTCAACTGAAAATGGATTTTATAATTTTCTTTTATCTACTTATTTTAGAAAAGGTATTTCCTTCAGCACTTTCTAAGCTCCCTTGTGTAATTATATGAGGAATATAAAACATTCTTCCTTCAGGGAATAAGCCAGCTCATGCAGTTAAGAAGAGTTTTTCCTTAGAGACTGATAATTTCATAATTAGCCACTACAAGATATCTTGCAGCTTCCAGCTGTTATGGGAGAAAAGATATTTGACTGTCCTGAGTCACTGGCCTCAAACAACATCACCATCACTGTGTTCTGGTAGAAGTGGCGTGGACAAAAGCTCTGGTAAAATAAAAAACAATTAAAAAAATTAAGCAAAAATCAATCAACCAAACCCCTCCACTAAGACCAACAACAAATCCAGACTGACAATGCCAGCAATGCCTTTGTTTTATGTGTACATATCTTTCCCTTTCAGTTTTTAATTATGGTTAATTTTAATTTGTTTATTGAGTTTATGTTTAATAAATTGAAAAAAAAAATGTACTGGTTAGGTTAGAACATGAATCTTTTGTATTTACTTCCCCTTCTGGAAGACTGTTTCATCTATTCATCTGTCAGATTATTTGATACTTCTGCTATAGATTTTCAATGCCCAATACTGAACATGCATATGCAAGATTCGATGACATAATGGAACACTATTATGATAGTTATTTCTTTGCAAGACCTCAGTAAAGTATTCAACAATAATCAGATCTTCCTTGTGCCAAGATGTGTAACTTATAAAAATGAGAAAATGTTTCTGCTTGAATGAACAAAAAAGTAACAAGGGAATGAGAAGAGTATAGAAACTTTAATAAATTATTTGTCCAGAGATATAAGAAGAAACTTGAGAAATCTAGAGGACAAGTTCAGATCCTCAATGGCAGATCACCTTTATTCCTTTTTCTGGCAAGTGCTCATTTTCATTTAAACACATTAACAATTTCCCAGCTGTATTCCAGGCATTACATTGAAGTAGTGGGGATAAAGCTGTTAACCAGATATTCAATCCTCATTGCTATTTTTATGTTAAATATCTTTCAGTCAATGCTTTCCATTCAAGAAAGCAGTTCAAATCAGTCATACTCTTCAAAATGCTATTTGGATGATTGGTCAACTGCTAAGCAAACAGCACTTAACTAGTCTTACCAGTGGGGCTGGGCAGGTGGGGAGCTTGAAAGAACACTTTGGACAAGAATAAATGACAAAGTTATGTTCTGCATTCTAGCCTGAGGAAAAACAATCAAAGAATCTCTCTTAAAGGACGAGAAGATGAAATCTGATGATTGGTGGACGTAGGGAGAAGGGAAAGTTATGACCTGAAACAGATGAAAAAGAACCATAATTTAAATGCATTATTTTTAATCCAAAGTATTTCCCTGATGCCTTTTCTTTGTTTTCTTTGCTTTGTATTTGTTTCCCTTATCTCCCCATACAAGCTTCACACCTAAGTGATCTACTTCAACCCTTCGTGTGCTTGGTGACATCTCCCCACTGAGGCTCAGATTGTTTTGAGAGGGAAGCATAAACTCCTGCCTCAACTGGTCAGCTTCACAGGTTCAGAATTTACTCTTGGGCTCCTTAGTCACAGGCTACGACTCCCTGAAGAGCTAAGACTCTTCACTCTCTATGGCCTGGGTGTCTAATACACTGCAAACTAAATTGACTAAACTAGTGTAGATAGTTTATTTTTTATATTTTTTTATATTTTCAACACAACTTTAATACACATTTGCCCCCTGTGGAAATGAATCAGACTACTTCTTGTCTATCAGTTGAGGAAGAGTTTGAAGTGATGAAATACTCTAAATGTTCTAATATTCTATTTATATTGTCTATTAATTATTGACTTATGGCAATCCTATGTTTGAAAAGATTCCTCAAGAAATGAACACCTAAACTGATTTGACTAAGTAAAACAAGTTTTTTAGCCCTGTACTCCATAAGGAATGAGCTGAAGCTTCCCAAGGAAAGCGAATACTTAGTGGGCAGCCGCAGAGACTGTATCAAGGCCCTAATCTCAAGAAGGCATTGTCAAATTGGCAAACAGATGAAAATGAAAGATTAACATCAAAGTTATGAAGGCAACATACCACAGCCTCAGTAGTTCCAAGCAGAAAATAAATTCCACAAATGATTGATTACTATTGCTAAGAATTTGCAGACTCTCACAATACAGTGGTAACTATTCTAACACAGGTACACATTGTAGCTGCTAGGCTGGACATGTATATACAAAGGCTATAACTCATTTTTGACAAAAGACTACAAATAAAAATCAATACATTTTTTTCAGAGGTCTACCTGGGAGTTCTGCTTTTTACTAAACAAAGAAACAGAAGTATTCAAAACAAGTAGCAAGACTCATACCACCTTAGAACTAGAAATACAATGGTTTATGAGTATGGAGGACAATTCTCTTAGGCAGCAAACAGATCACCAGCTTGACACGCATATGACATGCTGATTTGAAATTTACGTGAAAACAGACAGTAGTTATTACATAATATCATGACTTTGAGCAGTCTAAGTGCAACTGTCCAAAAAACTTATTCAGAAGTTATTGTGAAGAACCTAGTCAAGAAAAATAGCTTACAAAGCCATATGCAAATTGGACACAATAACTGCTGAATATAGCATGCCTGAGGGTTGAGCTCAAAGGTGGAGATCTCATGTATTTGCAGTCCTTCTTTTCACCTCCAGAAATAGGTAACTGCTAACATTTTACTTTTCTAGAATGTTATTCAGAGTTAATAACATACAGTGTCAACCTATATTTATTTTCTTTCTGTTGTGAAAGAGTAAAACAGGTCCTAAAAGAGCAGCAGTAATTTTTACATGACTTTACAATAGAGTCTCAATAAATAACAAATATCTAAACTGACAGATGACCAAGTGCACAACAACTACTTATTCTTCAAATGGAATTAACATTTGCTTCCTAGAGGCTTATTATTTTTTAATACCTGTACCTATGTTAAAAGCTTTAGAGTGTTTTTTTTTCCATATCAGAAATAATAGTCAAAAAATATTCTCTTGATTCCACTATCATGTAAGAAGCTTTTTTTTTTTTTTTTGAGGAACATGAGAAATACAACAAGTAAAAAGAAAATAAAACATTATGAATTGTTTAATAAGTAATGCTAAACTGTTAAACTCTTTATGACAAAGGATGCAGAACTACATTTGGCATATATTTTTTCTGGAAACAAAACAGAGATGCTGCTGTGAACAATTTGTAAATAAAACTTTGCAAGTATCTGCTACAAAATAAGATAGCCAGAGAATAGTCTTTTATGCATATATATATATAAATCAGCATGCTTAGATTTTTCATCATAAAAAGCACAGAGAAATAGATCAAGTAGAAGTATACCTACAAAAGTAGCTGGCATTTTTCACTAAACCTAGAGAACACAATATATGTCTTCTCTCTGTATACCTTTTTATATTAGGTTTTGATTGCTTGATGATATTCAAAATGATTTGCAATTCTAATATCACTTTGTTTGGGATGAGAATCTGTAGCTATTTCAAGAGGTGAAGGGCTAATTCACGTTATTTATTGTATCTCTGAGTGCACCAAAATATAAAGGACTAATCTTGCTCCAGCTACGTTGCACACAACACTCGGAGCTGCTGAGACTATTGCTTTTGGTTTATTGACACATCTTGTGACAGCATCTGGTTATTTGTATTAGAGTAATACTACCCAAGTCATCTCAGTGGCTTTAGGGCACTATTGTCATGTATTGGCATTACTGAGAACCTGGCAGAACGCAGGCATGAGCGGTCAGCTGTTTCCCTGTTCTCCATGAAAACCAGCTATTCTCAAAGTGGCCAGCACTTGCCTGAAGGAAAGCTTGCTTTCGCCTATGGCAACATGAGGTAAGGTCCATGCAGGTTTGTCATGAGAAACCATGGAAACTCCAGTTTCCACAGCTGAACTCTCTCACTGTCATGCTTCTCTGAACTCTGATACAAAAATCTTTTCCTGATTTTCCCCATATGACTCATGTGCCTCTTTTCTACATGAAATTTGTGCCACTAAGTCCCAGGGAGCCTTTCTGTCCTTTAAAAACCTATAACAGATACGTATATGTATGGATGATCAGCTTTATCTGAGCTCACAGCACAAGTTTATGGCTTATAGTTGTTTATCAGCTTGCCTGACATTAAGGGTATTGGAAAATCTTTACTTCTGGAGGGGTAGCTTCACATCTCTAGTGGCAAGCCCTGCTGTTAAAATAAGAAAAATAATTACTCATACCATAAGGCACAGGTATTTGAAGTAACTTGCAGTGCAGAGGAATGCAAACATGTTGTTAATACATACAAGGAAGCCAATGATAAAATATTTCTTATCAACAGAATAAAGTTGCTTCCAATTCACTTAGACCCAGAATGTACTTTCTGTGCTAAATAAACATAAGTTTCCTTGGTCAGGAGATTTGTTAAATTAATTTGTCCCCATTCCTATAATATATACACATTACAACTAAGCAACACTTGTACACTATCTAGAAATTAAATATTGTAATGAGAACCCACAAAATGATACTTAGAAAAAGTTTCCTTAGTTTTCAATGAACATGAAATATAAACAGAAAAAAAACCCAACCAAATAAAAAAAAAAACAAAATCAAACCAGAATTGCTTTTGTCATGCAACCAAAGCATGCAATGTGATTTAGCAATTTTAAGTATTTTTTTTAGGACTTGTATCATTTCATTAGTTGGGAATATAAACTAGAAACAAAACCCACATGAGCATTACATACAAAAGACAGTAAACATAAAATATTAATTGGAACAGTTTATAAGTGCTCAAAAATCTGTAGGGAAGTGATGTTTCTTTTAACTGAAGAAATGCACAGGCCTAAAGGCACATTAACAAACCCTGACCAATTTATTTCATCATCTCCCAGCCACGCAGTTTAAAAATTTTACACAAAATTTCAAAGACCAAGAATGTATTGAACAAACAACAGTCACCTGCAAATGTTTTTATTAAGGGGGACCCCAGAAGGCTTTTTTGACATCTATTGACCTCCTATGCTTGTAGCAAGATTAAGAAAGTCTCCTAAATGTTAAGAAACACCCTAAAAATGGGCCAAATAAAGTTTAGCATCAGTAAAAATGAAGTTATATCAGCGACCTATTATCACATTGCTGATCTGGACTGTGAGGTGCTCTGCTGTTTCTCCGAACCACTGCAACTTTTAGGATCTGACCTCTGCTCCTGCTGTTCTGCTCCTGCTGCTGCAGCCCTGCAGCTGGGGGACCTGGGAGCTGGAGGGAGGCTGGGCCGCAGGCTGCTGTCTGGCACAGGCTGCACAGACAGAACATAAAGAGAAGACTCTCTAAAAGAGAAGGTGGTTAAGGTACCTTGGTTCAAAAGGAAATGCTTTGTATTTGTGTTTGAAGAGAGAAGGCAAGAAAGATCGATAGTGGGAATGTGTGCAAGGGAGTAAATCATGAGGGTGCAATGGAGCAGTAGATAAACATGCACTCTGACAGTCTGCTTGGGGCTATCAGGCTGCAGTTTTGAAAGAAGCTTTCAGCATGACAGTTCATTTTACTTAAGAATTGGATAGACCTAAAATCAATGCATCTTTCAAAGAAGTACATCTACCATTCATTATGTACTCTTGAGCTACGTTACAAGTACCTGGACTAGGAACGGCAGCACACTTAGCCTGTTTATTCTACCACCCAGGGTACTGGACACATGAATGCAGAGCCATGGACCACCAGTTCTTCTGCAGGCCCTCAGGGCTCACTATTAAGAAATGGACTTTCCCTGTGAAGACATGACTCTTCTTCATATGCAGGAGAGAATTCATAATGCAGCTTGTGGATAGCTGGAGCTGCCAGACAATTTTCAAGCTTTCTCTTGCAAAGTTGTGACTTGCATTTCAATGCATCTGCGTCATCAGGGTAACAAAACTGACATTGTACCAGCAGCTTTATACAAAGGTACAAGTTTATTCTCAGTGTCCTGAACACATTTCTTAAAAAAATAAATGAAAAACAAAACCAAACCAAGCAAAAATGAAACTAAATCACATAAAAAAAAAAAGACTCAAACCCAAGGACAACAAAATAGAACAGCCAAAAAAAAAAAAAAAAAAAAAAAAAAAAAAAAAAACCAAGATAGGAACAACATGTTTTCTTTAACTGTTCTCTTTCCTCCTTGTTTCATTAAGGTCACTTTAAGCTATCAACTCCTGCCCCAGAGCTGCTCAGATACTCTCTCCAGTTTTTACAGTTGAACCAGACTTTGTGGTAAGACTACCATTTGGGTCAGCTCTTCAGACAGCTCCTAGCAGGGCAGTGAGAGGAACTGTATGAATAGTTTATTCTCTGTACTTCCCATGTCAGCTAACTCTTCACAATACTGGTCACAATCCTACTGAAATTACATAAAACCTCAGATTTTTAGCATCATTTTCAAGCGCTTAATACTATTATGATGCTAGGCAAAAATTATTCCTTTCAAAAAAAAAAAGGACTTAAATGAACACAATGGAAACAAACAACATTTCTATCAATTGAGCATCTCCACAGTTATAAATGACATTCCCACTATTATACGAAAGACTATCTGGTACCACTGAATTAAAGAAGTGCATATAGTCCAATATTTGGACACTAGATGGCAATGTTAGATTTTATTTAGTCATGTGATTGATACAATGATTAAATGAGATCTTCTAAGAGAGGAAAACAATTTTTGGGTTAAAAAGGAGGGCAAGACTGTTTGATCTAGCTAAGTAAGAATAAAGATCTGAATCCTAGTAAATAAGTCATCTAAAATCATGGAGAAATTATCAAAATAGCTTTCTCTGAGTTACAAAATAGAGATAACACGGATACAACCATCAAGCAGATAAAGCAAAAAAAGGACGTATTCTGGAAAGAGCACGATGTTCAGTAAGATCATATGGTTTTATTATTGTCTCTTAAAGAACATTTTATGATAAATTTCTAGTGCCTTAAAGGAAATTATGAACAAAAGAAATTTAAATTTAACAGCCCTTTACTAAATTCTTCCTTTCACCTTATGACAGGTGTTAAAACAACTGAGGATGACTAGTTTCCCACAGTTGTCACAAATTTTAGCTTAAACCCCAGTTTGGACTTACCTTTGGGTGGCCAAGTTTGCTTTAGTAAGGAATGGTAATATTCACATCTGACATATAAAGTTTCAAGGAAGAAATGATTTTTTGGGACTGGGAGAAATGATGATAGGAGAAAGATGGAGAGATGACAATAGATTTTTAGAACATGCTGAAATCCTAGACTTTTTCAGAATCATCTTTTTAAAACATCTATTTCACAGACACATTGAATCTCTCTGCCTACACCATGAAAACTATGTAAAACAGAGGTTATGCCTTGTTTCATCAGAATAACAGCAATACCAATTGTTCTCCCTTTGTCTTTCTTTCAAGTAAGAGCAAGAGTCAGGCAAAACTCCTAAGGTCAGTCCCATTTCTGTTTTCCCAGCTCTTTCATCTGCTCCTGTTGCAAAGCACTGTTAATCAAAATTATTTCCTGCTAAATGATCAAAAAGCTCTTAAAATTTTAGATATATGTCTTTCTGTCCTATCAATCCTTACACTGGTAATGAACAGTCAAGTGAATTAAACTTTACAAATATTATCAACTGGCCTAGTCATGTTGCCTCATAATCAATTGTTGTACTCTCTGTTGTGAAGGGAGTGTTAAAAATTCTGCTCTTCATGCTCCTACTGGGAAACGTAAGCCAGAGCTCAGAAATACTCCTAATTATTAAGCAATTGTTTTTCTTATCACTATGTTTCAGAAGAATTCTATTATTTAAAGGACATCTAAACAAGAATCACAAAAAAATTTTTTTTTCTTCAGCTGCAGTCATTCTGCTCTTCAAAGAACTCAATAAAACCATATATGCAATAGAGATTTAATGTACAAACTTGGTCTTGTGACTAAAGAACATTAATGATCATAATAATTCTAACATCAGAGATAATTTTTCTCAGAGAAAAATAAGCCCAAGGTTAAAAAATTCGGAAAGAGGACAGAAGTAGCAATTTAAGTTTTACAACAAAATTTCCTTTTTTTTTTTTTTTTTAATCTTAGGTTCTGCTGTTTTCTAACCTAAGAATAATCCAGTCTGTCTGGTAGGATGCAACACTATTGCCTTTTCAAAGTCACAGGAGAAAAGACGCTTGGATATTAATCTAATTATCTTGTGGAAACACTTTAGGCAGTGTGGTTTAAAAAAAGGAAGACACAGCAGGAGATGCAACACAATTGCAATACTGAAACCAAATACAGATGTTTTTCTACCTGTATTGGCTAGATTTATCTATCGTCTCTCCTTCCAACTGCTCTGTGATGGTTCAGATTTTGACTCATTTCCCTAAGAACAAACATAAAAGAAAAACAACAGAAAGAATAGGAGAAAACAGAAAATTATAGTTTAGATTCAATAAATGGTAGATGAACACTTAAGTTTTCAGAGCAACTTGGCCTTGGAAATGCAAGTAAGTCACAGGAATTTGTAGACTAAAATATCCCTATATTGGTTAAAGGAGATGAATAAAACTGAAAAGAACTTTTCTGTTAGCGTTTATGAGGCACCATTCTCTCATTTTGTCTGTTATTTATTCCTAGCATGGCAGTGCCTTGAGGTCTCAGTAAACTCGAGGCTCCCTAATACAGGAAGACATAATTCTTGTCCTAAAAGAGACAAAGCGATGAAGAAAGCATAGAAATAAAGGACTTACAAAATTAAAAGATTCCCCTAAATGATACAGAAATTAGAAAAAAAAAAAAATTGAGTTTTCTGGAGACCTGGTCTAGTGCACTGACCCCAGGGCCTAGTCTCAAAGCGTGTCACTATTGTTTTGTTCACTTTGGTGAACACAGGCTGCCTTCCCCAGGCTCCTGTCTCTCCATTAAAATCTCTATGTTTAGTTAACTGGGGCTTTGCAGCTGAGCTAGCTGGGCTGGTAATGGACATAGATCCAAAATCAGCTGTGGGCAAAACTACAACTAGAAATGTGAGTGATAATGCAGTTCTTCATCTACATCAGCTCAGATGAAAGCTTCTTGTGAACAACTGATACAACTGCTCTGTGAAACCAGCACACAGCACCGAGGCATGGCTCACTTGAGCTAAATGAGCTTGAAAATAATTCAAGTATATTAACTTTAACAAGCTTGTGTGGCATGAATAAGCACTTCGCTCCACCGAGATGAGAACTACTCCTGATGCTGCTTGCCACTCTTTTTATCTGATGGATTGTTTCATATGGAGAATGGGAGAAGGACTTAATGAGGATACAAAGTATTCTTGGAGGAGATACTTTCAGACATTTCAAAGGGACCTCAGACTACAGCCTGCCTGAAACAAGTTTTTTTCTACATGGAAAGACAGTAGTGCAGGTCGCACTACCAGAAGCATACATCTAATCATCATGCGAGTTTCCCTGATATATTCCATAACTCCCTTAAAAGTTATAGTAACTCTCCAACTTTTGGGATTCCCTGAGACTGAAGTGTGATCCATAAAATCCCAAAGTCTCTATTAGTTTAGATCATTGATCTATAATGAAGACTGCAGGTCTCCTCAAGACATCAATTTTTAATTATATATTAAGCTTTAAAAAATAATTTTTCAAATTTGAAAGATAAATAGATTGATAATGAGTGTTTTTGATGTATTTGTAAAGGTTTAAAGGAAGTGTATCAGGATACAAAAGGAATTATGAATTTACATTTTTCCTTCAGGACAATGACACTACATGCACATAGAAGATCAACAGGAAGAAAAAAGGGAATTATCCCAAATACCAACTGCTGTTCTTTTGTAGGACTGTCTCTGCTCTGGGCAGTCTGCCCAAGAAACACCAACAGATTTCATCCAAATAAAGATAACATTAAAAAACAACTTACTGCTTAAACATATGTGTGAGTTTTTCCTCTAAAGACAATATCTGACTCATTCTCACTGCAGTTCAAGGATAGTTCCACACAATACAGAGGTAGGGCATTGGAGGACATTTTGGCTTTACCTGTGGAAGGAAGTCAAATCCCTGAAGTTTCTAACACAATCTTTCACCTTGAATTTTTTTATCCCGGCATGCTAAAAAAAAGTTTCTCTCCAAAGTAGACGTCAATAATATTACATGTCATTAATTTTAAAGAGTTCAGTATAAAAAAAACCACACACATCAGAGAAAATCATTCCTTTCCATTCAGAACCAAACCATAAACCTTTGTTGTGGTTCAACCCAGCAGACAGGTAAGTCCTACACAGTTGTTTGCTCCCCCTCCCCCTCCCCCAAGTGGGATGGGGGAGAGAATTAGGGAATAAATACGGTAGAACTCATGGGCCGAGATTAAAGCTATTTACTAAGACAGCAGAGAGAATAAAAGAAATACCAGTACATATATATATATACAAGAAACAATAGATGATACACAAAGCAAGGGACCAACGACTGATCCCCAGCCAGCCAGCAGCCTCTCCCTCCAAGCAAGAGCCTCACCTTCTGTAAGAATCACAGGATGTGATGTGGTATGGAATAGCTCTTTGGTCAGTTTGGGTCAGCTGCCCTGGTCCTGTCCCCTCCCAGTTCCCAGCTCCTTATGCCTTCTAACTGCTTCACTGAGGAACAAAATATGTCCTTGGCTGTGTTCGACACTGTCAGGTGTTATCAGTTTTGTTTCTCTTCTGGGAACAAAACATAACTTCATACCAGACACTGTGAGAGAAGTAACTTCTGTTAGAAACTAAGACCACCTTTGAACTATTCTTCGTTTAAATGAAGAATTTAATAAAACCAAACAAAAATGAAACAATGACCAATCAGTTTTGATATGCCACTGATAAAGGCTACATCACTCTTAAGACATATACTTCATATTCTTCCCTACAGATCTAGTACTTACAATTACAATACAGCTCCATAGCTCATGTAGCTTTGATGACTTAAGAATGTAAATGAGACCATGTTAATAGTTAATAGCCTAATATTAAAAAAAAAA
>WBMW01012091.1:134937-146041 GCA_013396635.1 Penelope pileata | reverse complement strand
AAAAAAAAAAAAAAAAAAAAAAGCAAACCCTATCTGTCTATCTGTTGCATTGGGGAGAAAAACATAAACTTTCAGGCAGATGGATAGTAAATAGGGGAGTTTTTTTGTTACTTATAATAGAATTAGTGAAGATCAACTTATTTCTGATAACCAAAACAGTACAAGATAATATTTATTAGCTTCTTTTGCACTTTACATAATGCATTCTTGTTTTACTATTTTATTACTCAGAGGGTTAAATCTGGATGCTTGAATACTTTCATCTGTTAGTTTTATTTGACAGATGAAAAGAAGTTTCTGGGAGAATTTAATAACGAGAAGTTAGAAGTAACAAAGACAAAGATCCTGGTAAGAAGGCTAGAGGCACAGGGCACAGCCCACCTTCATCATCATTGCAGCAGATCTTGCAGAGGGCTCTAGAGGCTCCCTCTGCTCCTGCTCTGCGTTGCATCCAAAAGCCAATACCTGAAGCATATGAATTTGAGGCATCAAGGCATCTGGTGGGTCAGAGATCCCAAAGGGCATACAAGTAATGTAGCAGTTTGATGAGGCCCTTTAAGTTCAAGGGCTAGCTATTCAATGGGCTCTTGTAAGAAGAGCTCAAGTGTTTTTTTCTGATTACTGCGATAGTTCAGTTAAAGGGACTGCAGGGATAAGACGCTTTTCAAGGCAAGTAAGAGAGCGGAGGAAGGTACTCAAAAGCTAAGTATGAAGGATGTTTTGGTGGCTACAACAGCCTTTATTTGTGTTTGAGATCTGTGCTGCTCTGCAGATACAAGAAGGCAGTCCTCATAGTAGCGCATATTGCTGTTCACATTATGGTACAAACTCAAAGCACAGTATCATTCTTCGTTCGGCTGATACATCCAATCAGTCCAAACAGGAGTTTTATAGACACTGGGATTTCAGATCAAGGTATTTGTCTGTAATATGTTCTGAAAAAATTAATTATACCACTGTTCAGAATTTAAGATAAGCCTTATCAATGCTTCCTGAAAACCCTGTGCATGGACAAAGAACATTTCTGAAAAGCTCTGAGCCACCATGAAAATAACCCGGCTAACAGCAGCTAGCAAAGAGGTGGTACATTAAACACTATTTATTGAAAATATAAACTTGCATGCGTCAAGCAGCCGCATTCTAAGACATTCAATGAAAAAAAATACAAAAATACAAAAAACAATACAAAGCGGATGTTTCATAAGTCTCACAGCTACTCCATTAGAACAGGCTTTCTTGGAGGCATGACATGTTCTTAATGACAGCAGTTTCAAATGTGGTATTAAACAGCAGCGGTGATGATACCAGACCTCAGGCTATGCTAAATTACATACAGCATAGAGCTCAAGGAAGAACGGAGATTAAAGTCACCCTTTCTCTGAGTGACCATTGGTCTCTTTGAAACACAGGAAAGCCCAAGACATACAGCAGCCTTTAAATTCCACTTGAGTTTCTAAAGTTTTGCTCTACAATTATTTTCTTTAAATGGCACAATGCTAGGGCTCAGGCCTATCACAGATGGATCCGATATGACGAGTGGCTCAGAACTGCATGCTTTTATCTGCATTTTGAGATAAAATATATTAATATGTTAAGTACCAATTGATTGTCCAAACCATTAATTCAGGATTAAGGAATATTAAAAATTCACATCATGCATAACCACTAATCAGTAACAAATCCAAACTAAATAAACGGGTATTTAATTGTATCTTGTTAACTTTAACACTCTTCTTAATCATAATTAAAAGCAATTCCAAGACACATTTTAAATCATTACCAAAAATACTTTCCAGTCCATTCAAAAACAAAAATAAAATTATATGAAGTTACTATTGATTTTTTTCCTTCTCCAAGCTGACTACAGTAATTTGTACACAACCCTGTGTCTGCCCCAGTAACTGTGATTAACCCACATCAGCCAGAGCCAGAAAGCTGTCCAAGATGACAGCCAAGACAGAAAGGACAATAAAATGTAACTGCACTACCAACAAAATGCTTTGCTTCACTGCACTGATTTCTTTGGAATCTCACTTGGGTAGCAGCACCACAGTGTGTGCAAAGTCCTGTGCAAGATTATAAGGAGACGGCAGGAAAAAGAGGCTAAGTCTGCTCATGAATGCCCAATGCTCTTATGCGTTTATTGTGTAAAAACAAAACACTACAAAATGAGGCCTGTAGCTCACAGAAATCAGGGACAAGGACTTTGGATTTACATATCCTTACATCTCAGCAGGGAAGGATTGCAAGGCCCAATTATGTTCTATTAGCTGTATCCAGGTAGCAGGAAGCTTATTTGTGCCCTGTTGTCTTTTATTTAGAGATGGGGAAAATTTTTTTGGGAAATACAGAGTGCTCCAACACCTGAATGTTTCCTTTTGGCCCTGGAAATGGTCTGAACGCTACCTGTGCATCTATGTGAGAACAGGAGAAGAGGCTGCCAGTGGACCGGACCCACATGCATGGCTGAGGGCAGAGCTGAGAACTGCTGCCAGAGCCCATGAAGAGGATGTACCTCTGGGATCTGAACTCCATGGCAATAGAGGTTGGACAGACTAGGTTCGTGTCACCTGTACTTCCATTAGCACTGGCACAAATGAGCCTTCTTATGTAATTCACCTTGAAGTTTTTTGGACGCGCAGCCTACAACTGGATGGGCAGCATTTCATAATGCATTTACATTATATCCGTAGCCAGGAGAAATGGAGCTATAGAGCATTAGTGTTATAGATACTTCAACTCACCTGTAGATACAGTTTGAAGATAGTAAAGCAGAAAAACATCCCCCCAGCACAACACGTTTCTTCCAGAGCCACGTGGTTGTATGTCACCACAATGACAGGAAGCACAGAGTACTACTGCCTCCTATGTGAGCATCCTAAACTTTATAATCAGTAACACCAGCTCCTTATTTGTCCTCTAAATGCATTAACATTGCTGAAAACCACAAATACCTAAAAAAAAAGCCTTTCTTCTTTACTTTAAATTTCATAGTTCAAAATCTCACTTTTCTCCACATAACTGGGCTCCTACAAATAGATAAATGCCTTGTGAGAAAGGTTTTCTTTTTACCACAGAAGCACCCCAAATGTTTTTACTGCTTTGAAACTTTAAAATCTGTGGTTAGAATCGTCTCACAATACAATTCTCTGATACATTCAAATAATACCAGAAAAAGGATTAGGAATAATCTTTTGTGTCCCAAGCACTCAAGTATGGAATTATGGAAAAAATTAATAATCTGTTACTACTTATGTGAAGTGGTGAGTTAATGGGCAACAATGTAAGTGAAGTTGTGTTTTCTGCTTGCTCTTTGTGTCTTATGTAGGCTGTAGAAGTTACAGCCATGGAGTTTTATTCTTTTACAGTTTAAATCAACTTTTACTCTTTCAAGCGCTTTGTTTGCTGTATCGTGCTACATATCTGTCTGTATTTAAGCTCATTTAATACACCAAGGCTCATACTTCAGTCTGGAAATCTTTCAAGTCTCCCTCATTGTTTGTTCCACAGCCTCTGCTGCTCCAAATTTAGCTTCATCAGCAACTAACTAGTTCACTCTCCCTGTCAGTCATGTATATAGATTAGGCACTGTCTATGTTCAAGGACTAACCCTTTGGGAACCCTACTTAATACTTCTATCCAATTTAGAAGAGCTTTTCTGACAAGCAATTGCTTGTTCCCATTTTTTTTAGCTAGTCTTTATCCTCTGTATCCACTCTTATGTCCTCCCTTGGCTAGCTGCAGCTTTCAGTTTAAGCACGAGTCTGTGAAGCGGAACTTTTGCAAAGACTTTTCTCCAAATCCATAAATTAAGCCATATACAGAGCACTCTGAAGGCTATTGCTGTGCCTTCAAAAGAAACAGCAAGAAAGCTTGGCTTATAGCAGGGCCCACACTGCTCTTGCAACATTGCTTCTGCGGTCATACTGACTAGTTCCTCTGAGGTTAACATAAAAGATAAATGTTTCATCACGTATTTCTTTCTAACAGGCTAAGACGTGTCCTACTCTGGTTTGCACCAAATCATCCCTGGAGTAACTTCATGAATTTCAAAGGTTTACTATCTTTTGACCCTCTCCCATAGCATAGATATCAAAACTCAACATCTGGTATTACAGGCTCCTGCATTTAGCACAGTTACGATCTAATACGTCTCCTAACTGGTTCACTGAGACTTCTGTGAAAAGACAAAAAAAAAAAAAAAAGAAACAACAAACAAGCAAAAACTCAGAGACTAATGCAGATACTATATCTGAAATGAGAGCATGACATGTCTGAGATTTGTTCTGAAGAGTTCAAATTGGTGATTTTGCCCTAAGAGCCAGCTACTATCCTTAATCTGTGCCTCCAACTTCCACCAACATCCCTGCAAGCACGTAGTTAGATTTTTAATAAGTCTACATCCAGTCAACCTTCATGACTATTTAAAATCTCCATAAGGACTCTCTTCATGACTTGTACCAGAACATCTGCCATCTCTTGTTCAGTTGTACATCTTTTCTACAGTCTTAGAGAGCACCCTCTTTCTTTGCCAATACTGATCCTAAATGCACTTGTAAAGATGCTGAAAATTGTTCCCAAAGCTACTGAACACTTAACTCACTCTTCTCTCTGAGCATCTTAATGGAGCTGCAAGAAACTAGCTATGTGTTTGCAAGTGTTTTGCATAGAAGCAAATTGACATGGAAGTAATAATCTAACATAGCCCATGCATGAGCATTCAGGAAAGTGGTTTCTCTACATGAGACAATGTAAACTCCTTCACATTGTGTCAAATCCAACAGGTATCCTTTGAAAGCCAATATGAATATGTACAAGAGATCAAAATAGCAGAATGAAAGAGTAGAAACAAAACTAAACTGTAAGTATAAGATCAATTCTTCTTTGTCTCTTGTTTTAGATATCCTGATGCAATCATATTTCTTTGACGAAGAGGATTTCACATGTGGTTGAAAAGGGATAGAAACTGGATACAAGAAGCACATATCATGAAAGTCAGAAGATATCTGACCGAGGAAATCCTTATCAAAATAAACAGAAAAAGCAGGTGAGGACCTTACAGGTTAAGATGTCCTTAACTTGTTGGGTAAGAACTCTCTTTTCCTCCAAAACAATTTACCTGCAGAATCCACCCAAATCTAAGCAATTAATGCCCTTCACTTTTTGTTCAGCCAGTAACCCAGCAGTTGAACAGGAAAGAAAGTACAAATCAGTAAGAGATCTATGCACTCTTGTTCACATTTGTTACAACTTTTATACTAAAAGCGAGTCAAATCAAAACTGCCAATGGAAGGCACATCTTAGTTGTTATAGAGGGACAGATGGGGAATAAGGTTAATAAATGAGAAGACAGTCTTCAGTCAGAAAGGTGGAAGAGGTCTTCTATCTACATTCTCTTCTGAAGCCCAACTCTGTGAGGATAAAGCGCCTTTAGAGAAGATGAAAGACTAAGGCACAGATGTCCACCCTGGGGCTGAGACGAAGAGCTAAGCACAGACGTCCAGCCTAGGGCTGAAACACCCCCTTTATTATAGTATGTTTAAAAATAAATGTTGAAACTACACCTTCTGTTACAGTAAACAGCAATTAGCGAATATGTACTACTATGGTAAACAAGAATATTAGAAGAGTGGGCTACCACTAGACTTTCCAGGTAGACTGACCCAGATTAAGGGTTTCAGCTAGAGATCCCTGAACTGAATAGGAAATTGTGACTCTCCAGAGATCATTCAAAACCATTAGAAAAACTTTTTATTTCAGCCTCAAACTTTTTACAAATGTCAGAAGCTTTTTCTGAAGCCATTTAGAATCCCTGTTCCAAATTCTTCAATGAAGTTTCAGTACAAGTTTCACTTCATAACTTTCTATACAGCTCTTAATTTCAATTTTCAGGTTTCAATATTACTTTATCAAAGTAACTCATGAGCATACATATTATTACTAAAAACTCCACTTAAAGGCCCTAACTAATAGAAAACTCCTACTGTGCTATGCATCATAAAGCAGATCATTTTTGAAAAGAAATCACAGCAGAAATAGGGAGCTGTTAACTTTATTATAGAAACAGAGGTAAAATTGAAAAATTTGTCCCAAATCCCACAACATTTGAAGCACTGACAGAAATCTAATCTACTTGGTCTAAAGACTGTTCTTCATCCTTCCCTCACAGAGACATTTTTTCCTATTTCTACCATCTCCTTTCATACATTTCCAACAGCAATTGAGCTCATGTTTAGTTCTTTCATAAGGTTCTGGATATGAAGCTTAATTAATATTCGGTCTAAAATCCTGAATGAAACATAATTTCTTCATCAATCCAATAATTTGTGTTTTTGTTTAATGGCTACAAGCAATCAGATATGCAGTGGACTATTCCAATAACTACACTTTGTTTATTTTCTCATTTCACTTTTCCATCTCGCAGATTCTGCTATTTCTTTGCCTGCTAAATTTAAGCACTTTCAAAACACCTTGCTCTGCCTTCTAACACAGAATTATCTCTAATGAAATATATTTTAACCTATCAATAAGTATTTTCTATATCTGCAATTGTTCCTGTAGTATTTCTCAAAACCCTTCTCAAATTTTCCATGCACTCCTTGTACAGTTGTTTCTGATAGAAAGATGTGAGAAGGATGTAAGCTCTGTAGAAATAGGAAGTCAAAAAATAGGAAGCAGTTTTTTAGACTGCTTTTGGATAGGCTACAAAGTGTCATCAACAGTTAAATGGTTTTGTGAAGTCAAATAAATGAACAAGAAAATACAACAGCGTTATTGAACGGATTAAAAAAGTTTGCCTTCATGCAATGCTTTTAACTTTGATCATATTTATGTTAGCATCAAACACTTATTTTCTTCCTGCAACTGCACACGGAACCATCATGATTCAGTGAAGAATCTGTTGCATGGCAAACAGCATCTGACATTTATTCAGTGAATTGCCTGCTTCCTATTTCTCAAGCCCATCACTTCTGTATGTACTGCTTATAATCAGGTGTCAAATGGCTCATATCTTCGCCTTCATCAGCGCTCTTGAATGCATCTTTATGAGTCTGGACATGTTGGCACTGAATGGAATGGAGCTGACCAGGAGGGGCAAGAATAAGCCCAACCAGCTTGCTGCCCGGTATATCGCCAGAGCTTTAAACTAGATTTAATAGGGGAAGGGAATGTACTGCTCATTGAAAGAGAAGAGCCAGGGAAAACAGCTACAGTAAATGATAGCTCAGGGCTGATGAATCTCCTAGTTGTGACCATGCAGCCCTGTAATGGGTCAGTCACACCTCTGACCACAAAAAAATAGGTTAGTGAAAGATGGTTGTTTATTAAAGAAAAAGGAAATATTTGCAGTTTCTTCCAGCTGCTTTTCTGGCAGGTAGCAATCACCATTCCTTTTAGGCCAAATCATTACTACTAAATTCAGTGACAGCTGGTAGAAGAGTAAGCTTGGAGCTAACTAGGGAGAACAGTCTACAAATGAAGCAGTATGTTTGCATCTTGTTTATTACCAGCAATGGGCACGTGGACTACCAGATGCTGGCAATAACACACAGATGCTAAAAGTGAAATCTTGTCTCCATTTACTCCCTTGAGAATCTGAAGGAATCAGTTGTATTCACAAAACATAGCGACAAACATGTTCTTTTTTTTTTTTTTTTAAACCAGGCTCCAAAGAATTTAGTACAGTAGATAGCAGAATCTGTTATAACATATATTGTCAAAAGAATTAATAAAAACAAAGGAAGAACTAGAGTTGCACACTAGACAGCAACCCCCTTAAGACAAACATCATGTCACTGGGAAATGAAACTCTAATAATGTGAAATTTGTATTACCCTTGCAGAAAGCAGTTTAACACAGCTGTTGCTCCAGACATGGACTTTGGCTGGCATTCACCTCATCATTGTGCCTTATCAGGAAACCTATCACATCTAAAACTATGATACAGTTTGCGTTGGGACAGCTCTGGCTCTCCAGTGAAAATACATGCCTTTATCCTTCAGTCATCTGTTGTCAAACAAGCATTTCCCTCCTACAGGAAAGGGCTTTAAGTTTTGCTATAGAAAAAGGTTCTTATTTTCACTGCTATATTCCTTCTCATTTCCTCTCAGCTCTACAGCTTGCCTGTCACTTTCTACCACCCTGATTTCTTTGGGTTACATGTCCTAAATATCAACTGTCAGCTGAGAAAGGACATGAAACCTTTTTTCTCCATGTTTTAAAACTCAGTTCAATGTGTCCCTAGTATCGGAATATATATTCAGTATCCCAGGAGATACAAAGTTTACAGAAAAAATAGAAGATTTAGGAACCGCCATTTGATGAAGTTATACATACTCTCCTAATCCAATGCCTTTATTTTCAGATACAGATGGAGTGTAATTCATCTGATCCTGCACAGATGCAATTCTAAACACAATTTCCTTTCTGCAATGGGAAAACTAATATAACAGCAGTTTGCCAACAATGTTCTACAGTGTCAAAAAAGGAAATACTAGAACTATTATTCCACAGTGTATTCACCTCCCACTAGAGGAATCAAAATGAAATTTCAACAGATTATGTCATAATATCATCATATCTGTCAAACACAATGCAGAGAAACGTGGCTACTCTGGGCAAATTGTGTGAACCCTAATTTATCTTGTTTTATTAAAATATACCAAGCTGGGCTAGGACTACATTCAAGAGCACAGGAATTGCTTTTCTTCTGAATACGTCTTGTCCTTCTCTTGCATCTCTTGTCTTTGAAAAGTTAGAGATTTGTCCATCGTATACCTTGCAGAGATTTGTCCATCATATACCTTGCCTACAGTCCAAGTCTTCAATCCAACACAAAACTGCAATCAATAATTTTGTGGCTGAAGTTGAGGTGTTACTAATCACTATAACTAACAGGTCACTATTTCTCTTACAATTGCAGAATTTCTCCTCAGCTGTTCCTACAGTGATCAATTAATCCATAGGAGAGATTACTCTAAGATAACAAAAACAAGTAGCGTATAAATACGGGCTAAATGGACACAATAGTTTTATCTCAAGTCTGCAGACTGACTGAAACAACAACAGTAAGAAAAATGGAGTTTGTCAAGATGTGTTCAACTATGAAGCCAGTCAGCTTCAAATTAAGTTTTCCACTACAGTTTAAACCTCTGAGAAAAGGTGTTTTAGAGTCAAAGATGCTAGAAGAACTTTTAAGTTACTATACAGATGACACACACACCCACACCAGTTTCTTTGGTTTAGGATTATTACAATGTGGTTTCTGCTTTGTGGTAAGGAAACCAATTCAGTAGCTATGTCTCAAGGACACTTGAGCATAAAAGTAAAGGCTTTTCAAACTGATATTTATGTGCATATTGGCTATTAAACCATGACCAGGGTCTATAAATCTCTTAGTTGAAAGAATAATAGCTCTTATTGATTACAGTTTGGTCATGCAAGATAAGTCAAGTGGGAATAATAAATCACCTTAATAGATTTGTGTACATTCAGAAAATGAGCCTAAATGCATGTTTCGTGTGTTTGCTGATGAATCTGATTTGTACGTAACTAAGGGTGTTTCCATGTATAATCTGTTAATGAATTGTCACACAGTAACGGAAGAAACATTTTCAGTCATTTCAAAGCATCAGTTATCTGTCTCAAGCAAAAACACTGGAGGGGAGCACTTGGAAAAACTGGCATATAAATTGTCTTATCACTAGTCCTAAAAACAGAGTATTAGATTAACTTAATCAGACATCTGAAAGTAACTACTACAGAAGTAGTGGAAGCTGATATACCTGGAAAATTACCTGTACCTAATTTAATTGTGCGTTCAACAGTTGTTCTTTGGTACTCTTTGAAATTAAACTCTTAAATTACAATGACTCTAATTTAGCTGGATTATAGAAGTCACTCAAGAGATATCTGTCACTTGGTATAAGAGTAGCTCATCACCGGATTCTCTAGTTTTGAAAATTATTTCAAGAATATTCTGGATTTTTTTCTACCAAAATAGCCACTTGGGCACTTTTCATTCTACTGTGAGACATGAAAATTCCTTCTTGCTCCTAAACTTATTGTTGGAGCTAAAGGTCAAACTCTATTTGCAACAAACATTCAAAAGCGATTAGCTGAAATTCAAACTTTTGGTGAAATGTAACAGAATACATAACACAGGAGTTTAAAATTTAAGAAATACACTGTTACTCTCCCCTATTCTTCCCAAATTGGCCTCCCATCCGTTAATGTCAGCTCTAACAGTATTTTCTTACATTTCACTCCCCTTTCTCCCTGATTCCTTTGATTTTTCCCTCCTTTGCTCTTCTCATTAGAAGAATTAAACACAGCATTTTAGCTAGCTATGCTTATATGTGAGCAACCAGAACTTGATTCTTTAGTTCACATTAAGTTTGTGAACATTATTGCATAGGAAAAATGAAAAAAAAAAGAAATATCAGAGTTAAGGTCTTGGTTATAAGAATCTGTAAGAATGCTAGTCTGGTTAAGTGATAATGCTTTTTTAAACTCATCAGTAATGGTCAAGAGATCTTGAAATATTTTCATGGAATCATAAAATGGTTTGGGTTGGAAGGGAACTTAGAGACCATCACAGAATCGCAGGGGTTGAAAGGGACCTCTGGGGATCGTCTAGACCAATCCCCAGGAAAAGCAGGCTCCCTACAGCAGGTTGCACGAGAAAGTGTCCAGGCAGGTCTTGAGTATCTCCAGAGAAGGGGACTCCACAGCTTCTCTGGGCAGTCTGTTCCAGTGCTCTGTTACTCTCACCGTAAAGAAGTTCTTCCTCATGTTTGTATGGAACTTTCTATGTTTCATTTTTTGCCCATTGTCCCTTGTCCTGTTGCTACGCACCAATGAAAAGAGCCTGGCCCCATCCACTTGACTCCCAGACTTTATAAACAGTGATGAGATCCCCCTTCAGCCTTCTCTGAACAGAACAGCCCCAGATCTCTCAGCCATTCCTCATACAGGAGAAGCTCCAGGTCCTTCATCATCTCTGTGGCCCTCCGCTGGACTCTCTCCAGAATTTTCCTGTCTTTTTTGAATGAAGGAGCCCAGAACTGGACACAGTACTCCAGATGCAGCCTGACCAGGGCAG
>WBMW01012091.1:0-134881 GCA_013396635.1 Penelope pileata | reverse complement strand
CACCTCCCTTGCCCTGCTGTCCACACTCTTCACTCAATGTGCTCCAGGATACCATTGGCCTTGGCCACATGGGCACACTGCTGGGTCATAGCCAACCTGGTGTCCACCAGGACTCCCAGGTCCTTCTCCACAGAGCTCCTCTCCAGTAAGTCAGACCCTAACCTGTACTGATGCATGCAGTTATTCCACCCCAGGTGCAGGACTCAACACTTGCTCTTGTTGAACTTTGTATGGTTCCACTCCACCCAGCTCTCCAGTCTATTGAGGTCTTGTTAAATTGCACCACAGCCTTCTGGTGTATCAGTCCTTCATCTTGCTCCAGTCGTCTTGTCCCCCACTAGATCAGGCTGCCCAGGGCCATGTCCAACCTGTCCTTGAACACCTCCAGGGATGGGGCATCCGCAGTTTCTCTGGGCAACATATGCCAGTGTCTCACCATCCTTCTGAATAAAACGTTTCCTTCTAATATCTAATCTACATCTACCTTCTTTCAGTTTAAAGCCATTACCCCTTATCCTGTTGCTGTACTCCCCAATAAACAGTCCCTCCCCAGCTCTCCTGCAGGGTCCCTCCTGCGGGGTACCAGGAGGCTGCAGAGCCTGCGGTCTCCCCAGAGCATTCTCTTCTCAGCGCTGAACAGGCCTAGCTCCCTCAGCCTTTCTGCATAGGAGAGGAGCTCAAGCCCTCCGGTCATCCTCATGGACTTCTCTGGACACACTGCAACAGCTCCATGCTCTTGTGCTTCAGGCCCCTGAATGCAGCACTGCAGGTGTGCCTTCAGGAGAGTGGAGCAGAGAGAGAAAATCCCCTCCCTTGACCTGCTGGTCACACTGCTTTTAATGCAGCCCAGGATATGCAAGCAGGCTGTAAGTATACACTGCCACTTATTTTAAGTTATCATAATATTCAGTGTGTCAGAGGATTGTTTCTCCCATCTCACAAATAGAAGCTGAGGCACAACCACACAAGCAGCTGAATGGCTGAATTCACTACTTCCAGACACATGCCATTTACTACTGAGTGGCAGATCACTGTTTTACCTACTAGTGGAGCAGAGTCTTGCCTCAAGGAGAGTTGGCTGAGCAATAAAGATTATGTAGAGTGAGAGGGCTATATATCTTTTACAGTACAGACTTTAGGCTGTAATGAGATATTACAGTAATTCAAGCTCGACAGAACAGTAAAGCTACTCTCTGTCTTGGAGACAAATTTAAACTGGCAACAGAGCACAAGTGGGAAGGGTATGCCACAAGACAGGCAAACAGAAAAATGTAACAGCCACCCCCCACCTGACAATCAGAAACTATATTTTATAGCAGAGGGAGGTTAGGGTGTGTGTGGATAGTAACCAGAAATATGATGTAAACTGTAAGCTGTCCATTCCTAACTCTAACCAGGACCTGTCAAGACCAGTGCTTGGGTAAAATGTCACTTTATAACGGCACTGAAAATGCAGACTTAAAAACAATAAAAACAAATCAAAACAAAAACAAAACACTGGCAAACTGGGATCTTTGTTTAGAAAGAAAAACATGTTCAATAATTTTTAACCAGTAAAATCCAATTTCCTATCTAGACAGAAATGATTGTTGAAACTACATATCCTGAATCATTGAAATTCAAGGCAAGTGGGTTAGAGCACTGGTAAAAGTCATTAGACAGTCATAAGGAAGAGCCTGCAATCCCCAGAATAACAATTAATTTAAATCAATATAGAAAATAGAAGGAAAGATTAGAAACAGTTGAAATTTAGCCAGTGAGAACTAATTTGTTTTTAACAAAATGAATCCTGATACATGATCAGTAAAGCCTCGCTTAAGATTCTCCAACTTCTTTACAAAACACAATGTTAATATACAGATCTTCATCAAGAAGTGCAGCCAATTGCTATAGTTTGTAATAAACAGCTGGAAAGCTTTGGCAAGTGAACAGTTCAAAGTTTGTGATAAAGAAATTAAAGTTTGGAAGAAGTGTGGAAATGGACAAAGTTTATTTAAGAAATCTGAGCTTTTTTTGCAAAATATGCAACAAGAAGACTGTACTGTAATACTTAATTCTGCCAGGAGGGCCAGTCATAGCACGTTGGAAAGAATCCATTTGTTTTCAGCGATCACTTAAAAGATGAGCTGGTGGCTTACACTGCAGTGGCCGGTTCTTTGTGTACGCACAGGTGTGAAGGAGAGTCCCTGTCTTGCTATGCAAGTGCTGCAACTTATAGTTACAGCTCATCATATGTCTGTGTATTGAGCCACCATTCATTCAAACAGAAACGATGCACTGTAAAATGCAATGCAAGAATTCAAAGCAATGTTCCCTCTGGATGTCTACCGGCAAATTCTTATTATGCATCAAGGCTGACAGGCAAAGCTTTGCAGCATTCTAGATAATTATCGCAACTTTCCCCTCAACAAATCAAATAAATAATGACTCCCTACTCACTTTGCAGTCCTCCTCTCCCATTTATTTTCTCTTCATTTGACAACAGAGAAAATTCTGATGCTTTGTTTTTTTGTCTCCCTGTGAAAAAGGGCAATAAAAAAAAGGAACATACAGATATACACCAGCAGATGACAGCCTGCCCTGACTATAAATTATTTGAGCAAAGAGCTGTTTCTTACAGGTCTCCTAAAAGCACTTGACATACTGTTGGTATTTTGAAAACCAGCAAGCAATGATTTATTATCATTTCATATAGCATTTCCCCTATAATCTTTCTTTCTTTCTTTTTTTTTTTTTTTCCAGTGGATGTCATTACTTACTGAACAGGTTTCTTGCCTTTCCACTCATGTCATTTGCCTAAAACGCCACAACAGTAAATTAACAAACATCACACTATCACCTCTGGTATAAGAGGCCACTACTGAAAGCACTCTTCTGTCACGCTACAGCCTTCTGAAAAGAAAAACTCTGAGGAAACTGTGCCTCTTTTCACCTTTAAATATCTGAACAATCTTAATAGGTCTGCTTTAGGAAAAAAGAGAAACCGGAATTCCTAGTAAAAGACTGCTCATGGACCCCACCTCCTAATCCTGCACATTTCATCAAGAGAATAGGGCAAGAAATGCTCGTATATCAGTCTGTGATGTTAAGGGGAAGGACACCATGTTCAGGTCAGTCTCTTCAAATGGCTTTGTGGCACTTGAGAAGCTATCTGCTTCCAACAAATGCATTTGTGCCAACACTGATGTTAAGATAAGCTGTTCTGCAATATCATATTACCATAAGTTAACTGAGAGACACAGCACAGGAAGGACTCCTGCAGGAAAATAGCTCATTCCACTTTGCAGCACAAAAACCGGAGTCAGACAGCAGGAGGTTGACATAGTTGAGATTTCTTGGAGACAAGAAGTATTATAGGTGATCCAAGTAAGATGTACTTTCGGCTCGTTAGCTTGCAAAACCATTACAACACAAGCACCTTCAGATTGCTCAATTCTCACTATTTGGTCATTATGGCATGAGTCCTGCAGCAGGCCTCCTTACACATACGAAACTCTCATTTCCCCATGTAACAAAGGTGGTGTCATGTGTCATATATCTAAGCCCAGAGAAGACCCCACAGGGACACATTACACTCTCTTTTGCCATCACCTTTCCTGTCACAGAGGTGCCTGCCAGCTGCACGCTCCCGCACAGAGACCTGGCCTGTCCCTGAGCAGATGTCCCTCTGTACCTTCAAGCATGAGCAGTGCCAACTGGAAAAAGAACATGCTTCAAACATTAGGGTTGAAAGGATTCTCCAGATCCTAGGTAAAGGGAAACGGGAGTTTGCTTACCATCTCCTGACTCAAAAAATGGAGCTGTGTTCCAGTACCCAACAAATTATTCAGCCCCATGGGTGAAATCTTTCAGAATGTAAGAAAGAACAAAGTAACAGTGTGAGGCCTAACAGCCTCAATGTGCACCCACCTTTGCATTTGTGCGGCCCCATTTGAGGTCATTGAGCTCAGTTAAAATTCTGAGAGAAAAGAAAGGAACTGTCAAAAGTATTGGCCAGATCTTTCAGGATAGTTGTTTTTCAAGACCAGCTGCTGTCTCTCTGTGACTGCTTTTTCAAGTAAAATTTCACCTGTCACCTTGGATCACAGCCTGATGACTGTTGAACACACCCATGGAGAGGAGGGAGGGGAAATTAATCAGCAGCCAAATAAAACACAGAGGCATCGAGGGGAATATTTACCTGAGACAAATAAAGGATAGGATAGAGCAGGGATGTGGGCAAAGGGAAAGGAAAGAGGCTGTAGATACTGCAGAAATCTTGTCAAGATCCAAAGGTAGAGCAGAACCTTATTGTTGACAGATGTTGCTGTTTGACTGTAGAAAACATGACTTATTAACCTCAGCTTCGGAGTTGCACAAAGGCTTGCCTGGCTTTCAGTAAGAGTTTGTACATCCAACATGTCCTTCCAACGAACAACAGTACTGGAACTTATTTAGCAAGCAATTATAGGATGGCTTCTTTCGTACTGCAAAGTCACTGGAGACAAACTCCAGATTGAAATGCGTGAATTCATCTTTCATAACCCATAAAAGTACTATTCCAACCAGCGTAAGATGGGCTATAACTGAAAACACCCAGATTCCTCTGTATGGGAAGGAAAGAGGAAAGAGAAAAATCTATGAACTGTAGCACAACAAAACTTTAAATATCCTTCTCCTCTTCCAATAAAGTTCTCCGTGACATGGAAATAAATCATCCAGCTCTATGAGCCCACCACATCTGCATAACAGCATTTGACCAGAGAATAGCAAGATGTTTTCCTTTCCCTTTTAAGCCTATCTCTAATTAATGACCTCTTCAAAGGACTTCCATTTCTTTTCTTGCTCTTGCAACTTTCATTAAATTTGGCAGACTGGCTTCTTGCACTGTAACTCATAAGTTATAACTGGACTGCATTTAAAACTGGAAAAGCATTGTCAGCACGTTAAGCTCCAAGCTAGATTTGCTTTTCAGTCAGTAATTTGAGATCTTAATAGACACTGTATATCAAATCTTATAGAAATGTGTGAAATGCTACAGACATTTTTTGCTGTTGGTAACTCGATGAGGAGGATAGGACACAAGAGTATTAGCATCATAGTTGTGTAACTATTAAATATGCTACTATGAAGGAATGTTAATAAGTATTTAGCAATATGATATTACAAGCATATTTAACATTTTTTCCTACATTTAAATAAATTTTAACATAAATTATCATAATTAATTTATATTTTACTATACATAGTATAATATATACAACACCTATACACTATATACAATAATCATTTACTATTATATCTAATATAAACAAAATCTACTTTCAGTTGTCTGCAAGGCCTGCATATCAGAAGGACTACATCAGTTTTAGGCAGCATGCAATGAAAGGCATCCAAGACACTCTTTTTCATTAGTGTTTTATCTTACACTTTCAACTTCCTAGCTTGATCCTTTTCCTTGGAAAGAGGAAACTATCTACAGAACTTTTAATATAACGTGGAGATGTAAATCTAAACAACAACAAAAAAACTTTTATTGGCACCTGTTAGACAAATTTAAGATCAGAGTTTAGGACAGAAATTGAGTAGGACTGAAAATATTTTACATTTCTTGCACTGATTTTACGACTTTTAATTTAAAACCTGAAGAGGTTAGCAGCGATCATAACAGAAATGGAAGATGTAAGTTTTCAAGAGTCGACACACGAAATGTTGCTTGAACTTGAAAAGCTAGAACACATGCTGCCTGCTCATATTGTGCTACACAGAACTGAAACCTGAAAGAACAATTATAATGTAAGTTGTGAAAACAGAAGGAATTTTAGTATTTTGGTATTTTGCCTGTTAAAGCCCTCTCAAATTTAAACAGGAAGGTTTGCTAGCAGCTACCATTTGTACTCCCCTCCTTGCCAAGCTGGAACAAGGTAGACTTACGGCAGATATCAAAAAGAACCAGAAGACAGCGTGAATAGTGGCAAAGCATCAACTGTGTCAATTGCAGCAGGAGACCTGCATTGAAATAAGGCAAAGAAGCCAGAGCAGATGTGAGCATGCCATCATAAATATGCTAGGAGCAGCAGTTAATTAGAAGATAAGGAAAACGTATTAGTACAAGAAAAATAATGAGCTCATAAAATTAAGTACATTTGACAAAGAAGGATATTGGGGAGAATACCAAAGGTTACAGGAGTAGTAACCACAATTTCCAGACTTAACAATATCTAAGCTTAACATTTTAATAGAATTTTTGAAGTTCCCTTACTTAAAATTAAAAACAAAATGTTTCTGAGAAGTTTACGCTATTTTCCTATTCTTGACATGCACTTTGGTTCTTGCTGTTCATACTTTGCTAACAACAAAATTATAACCCTGACTGTCCCTGTTTGAAAATTAAAAACTCTGCATCTGAAAACATACATTATCTCCTTAAATTTTCCTCACCTTGTCACAACGACAGTAAGCTTTGATATTTACTACGAAGAGTATTACCTTGCACAGGTGTTTAATAAAAATATGCAGGTAAACACAGGACATATGGATAGGATTTCAGTTGTTGCTACTTGAGACATTCCTGTTCCATCATCTTATGAAATGTAGGTTCATGAGTTTATTGGTGTTCATTGGCACACTATCAGGGTAGACACAATGACTGAAGCAGATATTCTCAACTAAATATTTGTGCTCATATTAGTTTAATGTCTGAGACCTGCAAAACGGTGAGACCTTACAGCAATTTTCCTGGGTGCCCACAGGCACTGACTCACCGCAGCAGCACACAAAAACTAAAACAAAAGAGCACCTGAATGTCTTATGCCCAGCCCTGGTTGTTTTCCCCATATGTCACTTTTTATCTGTATTTTGCATCACTTTGTTATTCATCCCCTTTTCTGAAAGGCTAGTCCAGGGCAGCCATTAAAAGGATTAGTTTAGTTTAGAAAAACTTAAGTTTTCTAGTGGCCAGAATTTCTCTTCATGAACATCACTAGAAAGGAACAAACAGTTTTCTTCCAGATGGTAAATAAAAAAATATTTGATTAGGTACTGTACAGTATGGACATGATGAAATGGTTAGGCATGAGATGTAGTGCACAGCATAGAGTAATTATATATGTCTAATGCCTATATACACACAGGTGCAATATATGCCTTGTATTCCAAAACATAGCGAAGAAATTAAACATCTGATTAAAATTTATGTAGGTTTTGTCAAATATTTGGGGTATATTATCTTTTCATATTGCCACTTATAAGCTTCTTTTCACATTACTGTCATCTAATCTTAAAATACTGTAGGTTTTTGTTTTGTTTTGTTTTTGTTTTTTAATAAACGAAACCAATGTGTAGTTTGCTATGGATTAAATTGCTCATCTGCTTCATGAGACCTTAAAAAGTTTATCTTACAGTTTGTGTTGGCAAGGCAGACTTGGCATTTAAGTTTTTCTAAAAACTGTTTTCATTCAACCAGAATGCATTTGAAATAGATATGACAGAGTTGTAAATAAATTAATAAAGGAGGAAAAGGATTGGAACGTCTGTTATTTCAATGATTAAGTTCAAGAATATTAACTTGATGTTTTCTATTCATTGTGCTAAATATTAACATATTGTGATGATCTGCTGGGAATAAATATCGCGGGACGTTTTAATGCAAATTTTTGCACTATACTTATGGATTTGTTTTGCTGTTGGGGATAAGTCAAAGAAACTATACTCAAGGACTATCCAGAATTGGTCTCCCAGCATTTACAAGTGAAATAAGAAAGACATAATGTAGCATACTCTGTGAGGAGAAAAAACAGGAGGGAAGGTATCAAGAAAGATTTGAAATGAAGTGAAAGATTCAAAGAACACATTGGTATCAGTCTATTTTCTGGAAATGAAGTCAGCAAGTGGGGTTAATGCTGCAATGGAGAGCTATGATTTAAATCACATAATGCTTCTACATACAGATAATAAACACATTCACACAGGTGTTTGCACTCTGTTTTGAGATTTCTTCCAGGCCTCACAATTCCTATTTATGGTTTGGTGCAAAATAGATCTTACAACACAAAATGATAGCGAGTAGTTGAGTAACAAATGAAAATGTAAGAATCTGACAGGAATTATAACAATGCTTCAGGATCATGTACCAGTTACTTCACAAAGCATTTTACTTATGTAGGCATATTTTGATGTGCTTCCTTCATAGGAACAAAGGTGTTATTTACAGACCAACAGATCCAGCCATTGAGCCTTTGGCTCAACAACTTCCAGTACTTCTTGCCCAAAGCGACACTCGCTCAGTATCTCTGACACAGCAATGAAATTCAATGTTCACAGCTCTCTGCCAGACCTCAGACCAGGTCTCAAAAAATTAAAGGTCCCACTTCGAATGCAGTGATGCATGTAGTTCCTCAAATGACAGGCTGCAAAGTGTCAGATGCTTAAGATGTTGAGCCCGCTTGTAACTCTAGTGCTAATGGTGACCAAGAGCAGCGGGGGACTCCTGTAACTGCTGCTGCTCAGCAAAGTCAAGAGAAAACTGAAGAACCAGGGAAGTTATTAACCAACACACAAGTAATAAACACTGGTAACTGCTAAAAATATTATTCATTATTCTTCTATTCTCAGAAAGGTGGAAAGGTTAGATCTGACAACATTGCCAGTTAATTTTTTTGTATGTTGCTATGTGTTAAAACATTGAATTTTTCAATTAAAAATGCTGACAGTTCCATAATCTTTTGTAGGAAGTTTAAGACCATTTCTCAAAATGGAAGCCAAATACTTCTGTCTTTGGTGTATGACATAAATTAGCTATGTGCCTACTACATCATGACAAACAGAAAAATAAAGGTGATAACATTTTAAATATTTTTTTCTGATCGTGCTTTTGGGGCTCATCTGTTTGCTTATATCTTTGGAAGGAGTGGGAGTCCTCTGAAATTTACTTATCTACTTTTGTTGATGTAAGTAATTATTTGTTATCATGTATAGCTACACAATGTTGTCAGCACCACTCAGAGTTGGCAAGAAGCAAGACATGTCTCTCAGGGAGGTGCAAGTATTAAATGTAAACAATTGATTAGTAAGAATATAAATAAAAATAAGAAATACATTTATTTAGAAAGAAAGTCAGAGCTGTACCGTTTCGGTATAGAATTCTGAAAGAAGCTTAAATTGCGTCCAGAAACCTCTGGATGTCAATGAGATTTTGGAAGCAATATCCCTTCTGTATCCGTGGAAATTCTCAACTTAGAAAGCGTTGGCTGTAAGTTATAATGCTCTTGGTGAATTGGAAGTCTTTTGCTTTGATCTTTCAGGTCAATCCAAACCCCAGAATTGAAGCCAAATACATGGCTTGGGAACCTGCAACTAGCAAAAACAGAAGACAGTTTATAAATCCCTGTAAAGAGATTAGTGAAGCCCTATGTACTTGGCTCTAATCACCGAGAGGAAATGGAAAGCCGTGACATAAATTACACAGACCGATGGCTCTGGTTAGAATAGGAGAAAAGTAACCCCCGGATGTCTCCTATGAAGGAAAGCTGTTTGAAATCAAATGAAAAGCAAAAACTTTTAATAAAAACTCTGCAGCACATCATAATCAACTTACTGCAAACTTGGTCATGACTGTGTTTTTTGGCTACACAATCTTTATCCATTGACATAATGTGAATCTCAACAGTCTGCCATTCTCCCAACATTGAGAACCAAAACAGTACCTCCATGTCACACTCATGTAAACACCAACTTCTCCAAAGCATCTATTTACCCTCCTGTGAAAGCCAGCTAGCCTGAGCAGCATGCTCTGCCCAGAGCTCTCCCAGCACTGAGAGGGTTGCTGTTGAAACGTACTTGCTAAATTCTCACTAGTATTTCTGCTTATATGAAGAAAATCTAACCTTATTTTCCTATGACCACATCTAACATCTCTATGCTAAACTGTTAAAAGGGACCTACAGAAGAAATGCAGCTTTTACCTCTGCACTTCCTGCCTTTAATTTTTTACGTTACAGAACTAACAGTAACATTAATATTTAACAGTTAGCACTTTTAAAAGCACATTGTAGAATGAAGCACAGTCCAACAGAATCCTTAATTGCAAAACATCTAAGTAAGAGCTCAGAAACGGATTAACCAATTGCAAATGAAGATCGTGATTTTATTTCATTCCTTTATTACTGTGTGCTTTTGTTTTCTTAAATCAGGCAAAAAAGATACAAGAAAGCAAATAACCAATAGACCCCCACAAACTTCCACTCCAGATCTAACACATGGATTTCTGCATTTCTGGATCAATTATACTAAAAAATTTGACAAGTGCTCCACAAACACTGTAACTACATTCAGATATCCTTACTGTGCTTGAAAAAAAATTACTTTATAATTACCCATCTGTTTCAATGAGGTATTTATAGAGTAAGGTGTCCCTCAACGTGCATGGATTATCAGCATAAAACCTGTATTTGTTTAGAATTTACCTCAGGACATAAGCCTACAAATTTTTTGTTCAGGTAGCTCAAGGTGCATTCAGATAAATCGTTATTGGAAGTGTCACATCACACAGCTCAATTTCTTGGATATTTCCTTCTCTAGAAAGCAGTAGTTTAAACCACTGGGAGACTAGAAAGAGCAGAGGCAGCCCTTGACAGGGCCCAATCTTTCTATCTCTTAGAGTGGGAGATCTCAAGTCACTATGCTTCAGAAACGGCATCAGCCAGTTACCTCCAAAGGTAGACGAATGTTTAATTAAGTCACTGTTGTAGCTTTGGGTTTAGCCAAAAGCTTTCATTTTATTTTCTGTAAAAAAATGAACAAAAAAACCCCAGCCACTGCAGGCAGACCTTTCTGTGCTAGCTCCAAGTTTATCTAAGGAAAAACAAACAAACAAACAAAAAAACAATAAACAAAATTCACATCTTGTCCATGACCTGCGTGCTTCCTGAATTAATATTCAGTTTTATGGTTGTCCATTCAGCATCTTGCATATCTGTAAGCAGCACAGAAATGGCCTGTCAGCAGATCCCCAGCTGCATGACTCAGTGCTGGCTAAAAACAGCAAAAAAAAAGAGAACACGACTTCTGTGAAAGTTTCCTTAAAAAACTGAATTCAGCCCAGGATGAACTCCATAAAACTCACTCGTAGAGAAAACAAATACTCCATGCAAGGAAGGCTGTGAAAAGCTCATTAGATAAGCCAAGCACAGCATCAGCACTTGCAGGCATTCGCTGCTGTATCTCCAGCCGCTCTAATCACTGAGGCTTCACGCATTTGCGCATAGGAAGCCAATTTAAATTCCACTGAGAGTTGGGCCAGGAATCAGATATCAAACCTGACTATGAAGCTATCGCACTTCGCAGGCAGCACTTACTTTTTCAACACTATAAACACAAGATTAATGAAGATAGCTACTGCAGGTGAATCCAGGCCCTGACCCAACAGACTGGAAGTCGCTCATGTCTCCGTGTTTTCACTCAGACCATTAAGCAGGGCAGGGGACATCTGACGAGAGGTGTTTTCTAATCTGAACATTTCAGGGGTTCTTAGAGACTGCTGAACTTAATGCATTAGCTCCATCCTCAACACTGGGAAACCTTTAAATAGAAAGTTCACCAAGCAGTGCAAAAATCAGTGAACACCGCAGTTCCCTGGAACAGTTCATACTCTGAAATTACATAAGTGATCTGAATTAAGTGAGAAGTACAACCCTTGGGAACAATTTCCAACAGCACTAATGAGAGCACATTGAGTTCTTTACGTCCAGAAACTGTCACTGTTACAACAGTATTTAGAGCACATCTTGACGCTGACTCGCAGATGCCAAGCATGTTATATCACCTTTCACTGGCTCAGTTAAGTCAGCTATAAAGTTCAGCATCTGGTTCCCATTTGGGGGTTTATTTATATAGAACACCTACTTATATTCTACACATGAACCGTAAAGACACAAAGGACTGGTGACTAAATGAAGCATTAGCGCTGATACAGAAGAACACATTCAGCTATATACATAGGACCAAGTCCAAAGAAAAAAGATACAGCCAACTTAATAAGATTACTCAAGCTTTTCAAGGTATGATTTTCAGGAGCCTGAATACTTAAGTGGTTAAACTATCCAGGACAGTCATAGTGATATGCCTTATTCCTTAAATCAGTTGGAAGTTTCTATCTTGTTTGCTGAATACTTTTAATGGATAAGCATATGAAATGCTCTGGTATTACTAGCTTTCTCTTCAAAGAGGACAGTGAGCAAGCTGACTGGAAAAGTGAAGCTGTGCTATTATCTCTGATTCTTACAGAAAGATCACAGAGTTTAACAAAAAAAAAACCCTTTTATTAACAGACATCACTAGTAATGTTCAAGTGCAAACCCTACTGGGTAGGGAGCATTGTTTCCTGCTTCTCATCACCGTGTGTGTAAAAATAGACAATTAATTTTGTTCTGACCCATCAGAGTATTCACTGATGTATAACAGGCGATGCAAAACACTGTGCACTATTTTACCTTAAAAATAATAATAAAAAAGAACATGAAATATTTTCTTTGGAATTGGAATTTCCCTAAGCTCACAACCTCTCCTCCCCAACAATTTGTGTACAATATTCAATTTTGCTAGACACTATTAAATTTGCAGAGCGGTGCTTTATGCCAAATGAAAATTTGGAATCCCATCCTTCCATTCTGTAAGAGGCTCTGTTCTTGTCTTCTTTTCCTGAAATTGTTTCAAACTGGATACTGCAAATCCCAGCTCTCAGGCCAACCTATATTTCATTCTCTCTTATGTCACAGCTAAGCCCCAGAGAGAGAGCGGGGCTGTTAAGCTTTGCATATTTGTAACTGGAAATGTGCTGATTTCAAGAGAGCACCTTGGAATAGACTTTAAAGGTTCCTTCCCCTCCCCTTCCCCCATAGCTGTGTGATGTGATTGATATATCAGACATTTGCCACCAGAGGGAGATGACAAAATTCCACAAATGCAAATGGATGGAAATTGAATAAGACAGCTAAAAATGTTTTATTTTTTCTTTCTTTTGATGGCTAGAAACCAACTACATTTCACAGTACAAACTATGCTCAATGTGCATGCCCTCTTTGATGAACATTTAAACTTAATTTACTATTTTATCCTCCGGTAGAGCAAGAACAAAATTGAATAAAGAATTTTCCTATTACAGAATATTATCAACATCACAATTTTTAAGCATTAATTCATTGTGTCTTTCATTATAGCAAATTTGTGATTAACTGAGATTCTGAGAGGTTGTCTTTAATTTATATGTAGAAATATGTGTAGAAAATAGAGCTCTTCCTTAAAAAGCTTTCCAGATGCTAGTTAATCCAGAAATGCTCAGAGGAAGCAGAAACCATAGAAGCCCTTCTCAAAAGGGACAGTGACCATAAGCAATGCCAGTAGCAGTGGCTGAGATCCAGCCCCAGGCTCTTCGGAACACTCTGAATCAAGGATACACAGGATACAGAAGATCCCACATCCATACAGGACTCACTGTTGAATCAGCAACAGACACACATACAGGCTCAATCAGAAGAGCACTGGAATAATCAAGGATAAAGTCAAATGAAAAGCTGACCTACATCGAACTCACAAATTTATTCCAGCCTGGCTTAAAACACCAAAAGGGAAATATACTGCATTATAGATTTAGAAATCTAAATGTTGATGGCAAAAAGGAGCTACTGGGATTCTTTTCACTGGGGAGGACTCAAAGCAAAGTCCAGATTAGCTTTTGGACCACAGCACGCAAGTATTCCTTCAACTGGTTTACGTTTAGCAAAAAGCTCATATGCAACCCTGCCTTCCCCAACACCTTTGACATTTTTTGCCTATACAAAGATTTCATTTTGAGGAACTGATTCTGTAGATGGGTAACAAGTTATCTTTCTGCAAAGGCCTGCTTATTACAGAGGAATACAATAGCAGGAGAAATCTGTTCTAAGTCTGCCTTTCTGTTCCAAAGTATTTCAGAGCTTTTCTCTCTCTCTAGCTGTAGGATTTCTGATGAATACAATATTTTAATCTTTTGTAGCCCCAGATTATCTCTGCAAAATGCTGTCTTTACATACTCTGCCATCGCTTCTCCTCCAGATTACTAATGCCCCTGGTTTATGAACATATATTTGACAGTTGCTGGACTAGAGTTAGTTCTGCTCGTGATAATGGCTGGAGCAGAATCCACTTGGCCCAACGGCTACAAACAGCCCTAGCAGGAAATCTGCCCTCCCTCACTGTAGAGTGCAGTGAAGTCCTTCTATGCAAACTGCGCCGTGCTGTGAGGCAGAATGACCATGCCCACGGTACTGGCCCACTGAGCCACTCAGGCCACACAGCCTCGTCCTATGGCACAAACAGAAACAACATTGAAGGAGCAATGAAAGTCAAACTGAGAGGGAGAGGCAGCTTTCCTAGCTTCCTCTAAGCTTCTCTTATCATATTTTTAATATTCAAAGTGGACTGAGAAGGATTAGTATCACCTTAGAGAGAAATTGAAAGAGGCATGAAAAAAATTGTATTCTGTGCAGGCTGGGAGATGCAGGTGAGCCTGCCATCATAATCAACTGCTCTGAGCTGTACTGAGTGAACGTCCTCAAAACTGCTAGCTTTAGAAGAATTAGATGAACCTTTCCCCAACTAGGATTTTCTGCTTACTTTTAAATAGAATAACTAGCCTATAACATATCGATGCCACAAACGCTTCTGACATTTGTTGTAACTTGAGGCACCACACATTTTAAGACTCCAGGTCCTCATTAGGCAAAGTGAAGTAGTGGACAGTGTGGTGCTTTGTGGAGTCTTGCTTGTTTCTATGGCATGCGGCACTGGGTACAGTAAGAGGCATATTATCAGACTGAAGGGATCATTGGTCCACTGTGGTTTTCAATCTTCATCTTTTTAATAACCAGGGCCAGATTTTAGCAGAGTGACCTTTTTAATTGGCACAATTAACTCCAAAGACCTTTGTTTTTCCCCCCAATCAAGTATGAAGATAACGAAGAACACTGTGCTGTGGTTTCCTGTGTGATATCAGCAATAAAAATAGAGAACTATGAAAAGGATGTCTTAAAACCTACGAAACAGTATAACCAAATCTGTTGGCTAGGTCATGTTTTCACAGCACCTATCCCTTTCACTTCCAAAATACTTCTTTCCCTTCAAGAGAGGCAAACCAAAACCTCTCCGCTTGCATTATTAAGTAAAATTCCACTGTCACCAGAAAAAGTTCTTATTAGAGCATACAGAGTAAAAACACATGCAATATGCTGTAATAGCAATGCTCTGTTTCAAAGATTATAGCATCACCTAGGACCCTTACTGTCTAGATCATTGATCCTAATTTGGATTCACCAGAAATAAGTACTTTTAAAAAAACTGTTACAAATCCAAACACATTATGAGCTGAGGTTTTTCATCTTAAGATTTGCACCAAAATCTCCAGTTGTAAGTAAGGAGCATTCCTAAAGTTCCTATCTATTCAAATGAGCTTTACCAACATGTACATGAAGTTTATGCCAAACCTGTCTTGAAAGATTTGGGAAAGATAAAGAACAAAACAAAACAAACTCAACCAACCAAAAAAAAAAAACCAAAAAAAAAAAAAGCCAAAACCCCAAGATCTCCATGGGACTATTTCACACAAGCTGAGACATCTTTAAGCCTATGCTTTAGGTTCCCTAATAAAACCACTTCTAGTTTGTTGCTTTGAGCAAAACACTGTGTTTAAAGAATGTAATTACAAGATAGCTTATCATTTGCCTAATTCTTTTTTTAATCAGAAAAAAATGAACTTGATTTCAATGGAGGGAAAATTTAAACTCTCCAGCAGTTTTATTTTCCTCCCTAGAATCAAACAGTTGTTGCAATGTTGCAGTGAGGAAAAATGGATAAAGTTATATTAAAAATAATTATGGAAGAAACCCAGTAGGTTAATTCTACTCTCATTACAAATCCTTTTTACCAGAGCAGCGTAACTGGATGAACAGTATTCAAACAACCAGGCAGTTGAAGGAAAGAGAACTGTTGAGCTCACACCAAACAAGGCTCTCTGGCTCCCTTAACTCACCAGGCTTCAGCTGGAACACCAGCTTTGTCCAAAGCAGCAGAGCTTCCCACTAACCCTGTTCTCACCACATCCCACCTGACCCAGGACTCCTCAGCCCCAACCTGCCTATAGGTGGAGCTACCAACAGAGGCAATTAAGAGCAGAGGCTCCCCCTCCTGCTCCAGGGCTACATTTCTAATTACATGTTGTTCAAAATCAGCATGAAGATTTCCAACAGTATTCTCTATCATGCAAAATGACCACTGATAAAATACTGCTTTCTGTCAGTGTGTTAATAATGACTTAACAAGTGCATTTTTTTTCTGTATAAAATTATGGGAACTGGATTAAAAGATGGAACACGATTAAACTTTTAAATAAATCTATGGCAATTTACTCCAAAAAAAGACGTCAATCTGTTAATCACATGCAATTCTATGCTGGAGATTGGAAATAAGCTCTAAATTTATGAATAACTATGCAGTAACTGAGAAGAAAAGTTAGCTGATTTAGCTCCATAGCCAAAGACCTATTGATAGACATAACCTAGCTTTTGACTGTCTTACCTTGAAACTTGCCACCTTAGGGATTTTCAGAGTATTATTTTAGTCAACTGAGGTTGCAATTAAAAAAGTTCAAGTATCTATTGCTGGCATAACAGAATGGCTTTTCAAACAATTCAAATATTTGTTTTAAAAAAAGTGAACTGTGAACTTTGGCTATTTGTAACATCAACTATTTAGTCACCATGTCGTATTCAGTTAATTACCAATTGCTCCTTTACAAAAGCTAAGTTTGAATTAATTATCAGAATTCTCATTAAACTGTGTCTGTCACATCAGACGTCACATCACACAGCAGGAGGAATGGGACTATCAGAGGATCTAGCGGATGTAGATGGGCACCTCTCCCTATGCAGTATTGGGTAGAGGCAGTGTAAGTCAAAAGCTCTGAAATATAAAGATCATTTTATAGTTTGAAATAGCTGTAGATTCTCAGTTGCACTTATAAACCTCTTATGCCTTAGCCCACGTGAAGCAATTTGCCTTTCACTGCAAAACATGATTTTGGAGTCTATGGAGAAAGACAATATTATTTAAACAGAAGATTTTAAAACATGTATAAGACAGTCGCAGCTGATAAAGTACATAGCTAGTTTATGTACTTATTTTTACAAAGTTCCCAATATAAGAAGGGATTCCTGTCTATAGAGCTGCTTGGATTTTTTTTTCTGCTACTTTTGTGATTTTTTAATGAGAAATTAAGAGTTTTTCAGATAGAAACAGTTTGTAAGATTAGAACAGTTGTAATAACATTCCAAGCTCAGTAAAACTACAAAATCAAAACTAAATGGCATAATAAAATACAGAACTCATTTAAATGATAAATTTCAATCTTTAATCATAACACTTTGAAATTTAACTTAAGATATACTCCAAAGGTACAGCAGAAATATAAAAGCAAAGTATTTCAGTTAAACCTATGTATGTTTATAAGGTTCCTTGTTTATTAATTTCTGAATATTTTCTATCTCACTTAAGGACGAGGAAAATATTTCACCTCATGATGCTAATCCAGCCAGTCCCAAAGTAACCTTTAGATGACAAGCACTGCTCAAAAGCTCCTCCCTCATTCAAGGAGAGAAAACTGGAAAGAAAAAGTGTTCTGGCAAGGTGAGCTGCTGTAACAGCTTGAGGCAGCGGCGGCTATTCAGCAGAACACAGCCACATTCATCTCTGCTCCCTGCCAAGTACACAGGAAAAAATAAAGGAAGCTAACAGGACAGAACAAATTAGTAGGTGGAAACAAACAGACCTACCCTAGTCCTCTAAAAATGCCTCAGCTTCCCTTGACAGTGCTTTTTGAATACACAGAACTCAAGCAAGATAATAAGTAGCATCACCACACTAATAGACACTGGTGTGGGGAAAGGGGATTTGATTTAGACATTCTCAGTACAGAAACTGGAACAAATCAGTATCAGAAATACTGAGTAAGTTTATTTATTAGCTTTTAATTAAGTTATTTTTTAATTCACACACAGGAAGTGTAAATTTTCCAAAAGGTATTTGCAAAATAGAACACCACCTTCCCAAAGCATAAAAATAAAAAAAAGAACTTAAAAAGATTAAGTGCTATGATCTGTTGTATATATTGCCCAGATCTTAAAAAGATACAACTTGTTTTCCAGCTGAAAGTCTTCAGATTTTTATTAATAAAGATTTAATATCAGTGGCAGATTCAACAATGATATAGGAAACAATTTCAGGTGAACATAATGAACTGCAGACTCTAAACAGATAATAGAAACTGAGGAGCATATAAGACAAGATAGGCTCACTTCAAAAGCCTAAACTTGTGTAGTACACAGCTTCATGTATATTAAAAATATAACGTTGTAATGAAATTTTTGTTATAAGGCATCTTGTCATGTGTCTAAGCTTTGCCTTCAACATTTATCTCAATGCAGAATCTGAGAAGTGTGGGCTATCATACAATTGCACAGTAATAGAATAATATGGGAGGGAAACCCAACACCATTATATACATTAAAATAGGCCATACTTGTAGGTCATTCAGAGGTCCAAGTCAGACAGTAATTTTGGTACATACCAGTCAAAAGCAAAACTGGTGTGTTACTCTTTGTAACAGTATTGTATAATTCAGTCTCTGTAACAAACTGCATGCAAACTCCAGACAACTGCCATGAATCTGATAGCAAAATAAAACTGAGACTCAAGAAGAAAGCAACAGCCAAGTCACAGGTGAAAAAGAAAGTGGAAATGGAAGGAAAGGATCTGAAATTTCAAATCAGTGCTTCATGAAAGACATTTTTAACTTCAGATCAACTTAAGGACAAATCTTGCTACCAATGTAATTTGTAACCATAAAAACTCTGAAAAAATGCTGTCAAGTTGTCCTGGCTAAAGCTCAGCTCTGAATCTTCCTGCAATTTGGAGGCTCTCTAAAGGGACATTATAGTTTCCTGCTCTATTTAATCTTTTTGAATTTTAATGAACTTTGATATGCACAAAAGTAAACATATGCTTCTTGTAACACCAACTACAATAACTACAAATACAGCCTTTTGTCAATAAGCCAATTTAAATCATTGCATAAATATAGTCTAATTGTTGGGTCTCATTTAGCTTCCCACTTCTTTTGAAATAACTGCCATGCCTCCTTGAAGGACACAATTTACACCAATTTACACTGAAGGCTACTGTGGAAACTTCATCATCACTTTAACAGACTTGCCAGTGCTATCAGAGTAAAACACCATCTTTTCATTCTGCAGACGTAGAAGAGCACAAAGAATAATTTGTTCTGAAAAACAATTCTCTAAGACATTCCAAAAATGTCTGATTTGACATAATATAATTTGTGCCCAAAGGAACAGAGTGCAAATGACTTTCCATCCAATATTTTTAAAATAAGAGTTTAAGAAAGCAGAGAGCTACTGCACAGTTATTTTAATTTTAAAAAAATCCCACCATACACACACAAAAATCAACACAAAAACATTGTCCACAAAATGCTCAGAGCAAACATAAGTTAACCACCAAATTCCAGGTTCCTTTTTTTTATTTACTGGTTGTTCTCTTCAAAACACCTCAATTGTGGCAGCAAACATAACTCATATCTTCCCAAAACCAAGAACTGTTTTCATTCAACCACCTCCACTGAAAAATGATAATAATATTGATCAAACTGAGAATTATATCGTGTAAAAATCTGGACAGAAAGCAGTTTCTACTGTTCAGTGCTGCCATGAGTTTCTTTGAACAAAGAGCTCAAATAGATCTTACAAAATTACCCTACCATTCTCTGCAATATTAAAAGAGAAAGTTTTGCCCATTTTAGAGAAAGATGAAAGAAACTAAGAGTGAATAAATGACTTATTTAGAACACAGTCCATGGTTTTCCATGCAGTTAAGCGCAGTTTTGGAAAGAGCCCAGCCGTCCAGTTTTTCATCTCTGCTTTTAGTCATGACCTCTCTGAGTACCTCAAAACAACGTTGGCATTATCAGAGAATGAATGAAAAGAGGCATAGGAGGGAATTAGAGCTAGTGACGTATTGAAAGACAGCAAGAGTAGAGGCAAGAGTTCCATCAGAGAAAATACACAATATCATATGTGTGTGTACATAATGACATTGGTACGGGGCTGCTGAATCAGTGCAGTGTGAGGAGTGGTATCTAAAAAGCAATAATCATGGACTGTGTGTGAGATCCTGTCATCAGAGCAAATATTCCTTGAAAGATAACGTTGTCTAGAGAAGACTAAAAATTTGAAAGAATGGGGTTCTAATTTTTGGAGTGGCTCCCAGCATACTTCTAGGCATGACATCATTTGGAAGGATTTCTCTCAAATGAGCACAGCTCACAATTTTCGTATTTTCTGTCATCTACCAGGTAATTAACATGGGAATAAATGTGTTAGTGTGGGAACTTGAAAGTGTGAGCCACACAGATTTTAAAAACCACTGAAATTTAGAGACGAAAAGAAAAATACTTGTGCTTAGATACCTTGAAAGTGAGATTCAAAAATTATTTCCCCAAAGCTAGATTTCATAGAATATTTACTCAGTGTTTCAACACTCCAACATTACCTCAGTATTTTCTCCTACTAATCACTAATGACTAAAGAAAAAACAACTTTTTACTTTGTAATAATAAACTATTCATTTAAAATTTCAATGCTGAGATTTACAGAAATGTTTTCTTCAAGATAAAGTTGAAAAATTCATTAGAATATGCTTGACTGTCTTTCAATATTTCTCAAGTTATTGTTTTCCTTTTTTTTTTTCCTATATAATTGCTTAAAATCAAATGTTCTATAAAATCAGTTCTTGAGATAAGCATGCATCAGTGATTTAATTCAGGTCAGATAATAAAATCATTGTTGCAAGTATTCCCTAATTTCTACAGATCTTTGGAATTGCAAGGGTCAAACAGACATGAAAACTGTACTGACTATCCATCCCTAGGAGTACAGGAAGTAGAGGTTAAACACTTTTCACAAAAAAGTTTGTCTTTTAAAGCCAGCAGCTTAGCACCCATATTTTTCATCGACTTTGTAACTCCTGTACCCATGCAGTGGGTACAAAAAGACAAATTACAGTTTGGCTGTGGATTTGTCTGGAGTGGAAACAAATGGGATCTCTCGCATGTTAGTGAGTTGCCAGCAACAAAGCATTCACAGTCAGAGAGACCTGACTGTTTATACAACAAACATATTGATATAAATGTAGGCACTAAAGTATGTTAGAAGAAATCATTCAACCATGAAATAATGCATCACAAATACACTAACAACTAACCTAAAGAAATATTGAGAGCGGCTTTCTGTATTTTAAGAACATGCAAGATGAATGTCTCAATTAGATTAAAAACAGCAACTATAAATCAATTTATCATATGTAGTGACTACTTAGAGAATGAGGGGATGGGAAAAAGGATCAATTTTAAACCTAGTGTTATTTAAAGCTTATCTGTTTCAAGGGAGATAGTGAAGAGAAAATGCTGTTTTCTGAAAATCATTTTAAGGTCAAATCTTTCTGGCCAAATTTAGCCCAAGAGTAAATGTTCTTTTCACTGGAAGAACACTGGAATTTAATTTGGCCTAAAGGGTCCAATGAAGTAAGTGAGAGTGTTTCAACCTGACATAGGTGGGCTTGATAAAAACCCATCTTTTTATATGCACAGTGAAGAACTTCATCTCCGTATCAATTTCATGGAGGAGGTTTATTGCTATAGCAAGATTTTTTTTTCTTTTAGTGTCTTCTAAAAATCCAATCACACTCATGGAAGAATAAAAGCAGAAAACTAATGTGAAACAAGCCTGGAGTTTATCTCTCTAAAACCGCATATCCTCTTTGTTTCCATACAGTGCGAAATCATTGCACAGAGCCAGTATGGGACTTCAACTTTAAGGAATTTAACAGATCACCACCAGAATGATATGCATCTTAGAAGCCCAATGTACAATGTTTAATAGATTGTTTTATTTTTTCCACAACTTTGTATCCAAAGAGCTTAAGGAACAGAAAGATTGTTTCCTAAAAATTTACATAAATGAAGGAAGTAATTCCAAAAAATTAAATAAGGTACCCAAAGGAGAGTTTATGGTCAGAGCAGAGAATAGACAAAATCTAACAGCCAGCATAAAATAAACTCATCACATTTTCTGAATAAGTCTGAATGAACAGATTAATTCATGGGCTGTCACAAGGCCATAACACTCTTGATTCAAGGTGAAAGGTCCCCAAAGCAGATTTTTTTTTTTTAAATTTACTCACAAACTTGTTTTGTATCCTACATACTTGATTCTATGTTTTTTCTGAAAAAAGTTTTTGTTACTTGACCTTAGCCAGGTAGACTGCTACAGGAAAGAACCCTCTTCATTGCTGGATAATCTTTTCCGTTACAAAGAGCACACAGACAGGGAAAGTGAGTTATGAAAATAGTAATCTTAATTTGCTGCACATTTAGTGTAAACTAACTTGTAATAATGTCCCTAACTTACTGGTGATGCCATTTCTGGCATCAGAGGTGCATCAGATATCTGCACAGTACTATGTCTCCAGGTACAAAGCAAACAGGCCTAAAAGTTAGACTGTAAGTTATTTCTGTTGTTGTGGGAGCACTTAGGTTGGGAGGACTGCAATAATTCACATGCAGCAGAATGCCTTAATAGTCCCACACAGGCCACCAAGCACTCCGAAGTGTAAATCATTATCATTATCCTACTAGAGGCACAAATTCCTTGTGAAATCTATTCTCTGGTTTCATCTCAACACACTATCATCATAACTGGCAACCTTTCCAGGTTCTTGCCAAGTGTGATTCAAAGATTCAAGATGACAGACACTTTGTAGTATTTTGTCCTAGACATTGCAAAAGCAAAAAGGTCACCAATGGCCATTTTGTGATATCATCAAGTGGCGTCCTGCTGTGACCCAAACAAAAAGTGAAGGGAGATTTGTGATGGGTAGAACTCAGTGGTTTTAACACATACATGGTGAGGATGAAGCAATTTCAATGGTGAGAAAGGGAACTGTGCAAAATAGTTCAGAGACTGAGACTGAGGCACCAAATCCAGAGACACTATAATGCATATCAAAGGCAAGTAATTCTGCTATTTGGATTCACAATAGAAAGAGTAGAAATGAAATGCTTATGCTCTTCTGAGTCTCGTGTTTGTGACAAAGGCATGGCACAATTCTGTGTCTAATCACTATGTTAAAATTAAGGACACATTTATCTTTGTGGACAGAGCACAAAGAAAATGTGTCACATGGGAAGTTTTTTCCAGTAAAGTCTTCGAGCACAAGATAAAAAGGAGATTGTTCAGAGTCAAATCAGCTGTAAGAAACAAATGATTGAAGGAACACATTGAAAGTCTATTTGAGGTAATGTAATGAAATCTCAGCTAAGAGGAGATCAGACTTATACTGAACTGACACTACCTGTCAGCATGAAACGAAACAAAACGATGACTAGTATTAAAGAAATACATAACCTACTAGAGATGTCTGAATGTGGGGAGACAAGTGTGAATATCAAAACTCTAGTCAGAAAGTAAGTTGGACAATGGATACATACCTCGTCTGTCAAATACAATCATCTGCTACTATACTGTAATCCAAAAGGCTTTAGTATGCTAAGAAAGTATTGCATATATCAAGCAGTCGTAAGTTTATGTAGAGAAAATGCTGGTGTTAAATACAGAGGAATAAAGGAATGAGCATGTGTGCACAGAGAAACAGGAAACTTGTCTTTTACATGTGACTGAAAGCTCCTAATCAAATTTCTTGATGTTGCTCAGCCATTTTCCCTTCTTCTTTTCAGAAAAAGATGCTCATCAACTGCATATCCCGTAATTTAAATTTCCTAGGATCAGGAATGGTAAAATTCCTGGTGAACTACTGATAAGTGGTATACGTTTATTATTCGTACTGTTGAAAGAAGTAATTAGTACAGATGTATTTCAGAGACACTGATTGCTGCTTCAGCAGGCTGCACAGATTGCTGGGGTTGCTCAGTGAAAAATACCAAGGTATACTTCCTTACTTAGCCATTACAATGGAAAAGTACCTCGCTTCATTGCTTAGCAAACATCAAGATTTCTGAGATTTTCTTTTGCTGAAAAGTTAAATAGCATTTTTCAGTTCCAATATTGATGCAAAATATCTATCACATTAAAATCTCCTAGTTCTGTCTTCAGAATAGAGCCAATTACTTATTTATGTGGATATGCTGATTCACTGTTCATCAATATTTGCATACTCGGGTGAATATTAACATCTAATGAGAATTTCTAAAAAAGATTAGCTGTGAAGGAGCAAGTTTACCTATTGAAACTACAGCAATTTTTTATTATCTTTTCAGCATTAAATGGAGCAATAAGAAGGACTTAAGCAAAAAAACAGTGTCTTAAATGCTGGGCTAAGGTATTTATAAGCTATAACATCTACAAATTATATCATCTTCCTTCCCTCTTTATGATGCTTCTACTGCATAAAAATCTTTTCTGTGCTGTGCCTTCAAGCAGAGGCTTTATTTTCTATTGGAAAAGCAACTTCTTGCTATAAGTGAAACAAAAAGTATATCTTGTCATTTCTTGTTACTCTCAGCTCAATGACTTTGCCCCACTGTATTTCTATTGTTTTTTCTTTATTATTTCTCTAAGATAATATTTGAAAAGAAATCAGTAACTTAACATGTGCCTTGTGTAATAGTATCTATGACACACGGATAAACGCTTTCAGAACAAACTAAGCTATATTTGTTTGCCATTTGTTAATTTGAATTTATTAAAAAGTTGCTTAATTTCTACTGCTAAGAAGCCAAGGTGAAATGTGCTCAGTGTATTCCTCTAGCTACAGCAAATAATTTTTGGCATTCTAAGCGATTCAGTGCTTGTCACAGAATCATAGAATGGCCTGAGTTGGAAGGGACCCCAAGGATCACCAGGTTCCAACTCCCCCTTTCACAGGCAGGGCCACCAACCTCCAGATCTGGTACTAGATCAGGTTGCCCAGGACCCCATCCAACCTGGCCTTGAACACGCCAAGGGTCGGGGCATCCACAGCCTCTCTGGGCAGCCTGTGCCAGCACCATTCTCTCAGTAAAGAACTTCCCTCTGATGTCTAATCTAAACCTTCCCTCCTTCAGCTTAAAATCATTCTCCCTTGTCCTATCACTGTCTGAGCTTGTGAAAAATCGGTTCCCCTCCTGTTTATAATCTCCTTTTAAATACTGGAAGGCTGCAATGAGATCTCCCCACAGCCTTCTCTTCATGCTGAACAAGCCCAGCTCCCTCAGCCTGTCCTTGTAGGGGAGGTGCTCCAGCCCTCTGAGCATCTTTGTGGCCTCCTCTGAATCCTCTCCAACAGCTCCACATCTTTCCTGTATTGGGGGCTCCAGACGTGGGCCCAGTACTCCAGATGGGGCCTCATGAGGGCAGAGCAGAGAGGGACAGTCACCTCCCTGTCCCTGCTGGCCCCCCCTCTTCTGATGGAAGACCATTGGTCTTCCGAGCTGCAAGCGCACACTGCTGGCTCGTGTTCAGTTTTTTGTCCACCAGGACTCCAGGTCCTTCTCAGCTGGGCTGCTCTCTTGCAATTACTTACAGGTCTGGCAGTTCATCTATAGGGCATGCTTTCCCTGACCATTCTTCAAGTTACAACTTATAAATCTGCATTTCAAAAATCATGCTTCTAATCTGTGAAGAGTGACTGAATTGCCTCTGCTTTTCACCTGTAAGATTTTCATCTTTAATAGTGAAATGCTAAAGTCAAGCAAGTGTACCAGATGTAACCAGCAGAATCAGGGATCTTCATTTCTCAGCCTTAAGCAGATTTTCAGGTAAGGGTTTTTACTTCTTAATCCATTTATTCAAATCCAATTGAGTTAAAAAATGCAGAGCTAATACTAGTAAGCTGAAAGCTAGATATGTCCTGAAACCCATATAAATGTACTCTAGGTTACAAAAATGAAATTCGTGAATTCTACTCCCTCCCTTCTCCACTCTTTCCCCTACCCTTCCAAAAAACCCAAAACAATCCAAGCTACCATCTAATATATACTATTTGGAGAGATCCAAAGAAAGCCTCTACAAAACTGTCCCTAATCTTCAATCAGCTAGGTACTATTTAATAAGATACTCAGAAGACTCCCCCTGGAGACAACCACTAGCATCACTGAAACAAACTATAAGACAGAAGATACCCTGCTAACGTGAAGAGGTGGAAGTACTACACATTTCACTTATGAACTTTTACATATGAAACCACTCCGCAGTAACTTTTAAGACAACAAGCTTCAGAGCTTTGAATAGGACTACAGTACCTAGAAACGCATATACTCCATGTTTAGGGCCACCACACAGGTGACAAAGTGGACAGCTTACATTGTAAGGTGGAGTGGTCATTCGTTGACTTCATGGTGAACTCTGTGATCTTTACTTCCAGACAAGTCAGCATTTATGCATGCTTAAAAGGTGCCTGCAAATTTCTTCGTGATCCTAGAGGTTTACTCAGATATTGTTTGAGAACCATGTAAACTGGGAGGACCTCAAGCCGAGCAGCATACTTTGACATGTGCTGAGCAGAGTCTTGTTATATTTCTCCATATACCTAAGCAGCAGAGATTCTGCGTTTCCTTGGCACAGTCCCCTTAGTACATCGTGCCAAGTAGACTTACATTGCTGTATCATTAATAACTTTTCTGTAGTAAGCACTTATGCTTTTTAGCACACCTACCATTGGGACATATGGTCTGCTGCATCAGCCTTATTGGGCTCCAATTCTTTACCTACCAGGAAAATAAATATTTCTTTTGAATTTGCAGATCAACATTTTCCTGACATTTTTTCACAAGTTATTGACTGACACAAAAGGTACAGTTAAATGTCGGTGCATGTCATCCAGTGGGCATCTCCTGGCCTTTTCCCAATGCACAGAACACTAATGCCAGCTGTTTGTTGGTAAGAATTACTGTCAGATTTACCTCACTTTAATGCAATCAAGTCAAGGTTTCTAAAATTGACCTAAGGCTTTAGACTTAGGACCATTGTCATTTTATACCATTACCAGTAGGTTTTTTTTCCTCTTTTGTATATTATTATGTATTTAAAAGTGCATTCAAAGGGAACAATAAGAGAATTATCCTGCAAAATAAGAGAGAAAAGTCCATTTTGACTTCTGAAATTACATGGAACATCAATATTTCTCCTTGAATTTCCAAAGTAACCAACCAACAAATTGAAAAAATCCAACCAAAGCTTCCTGCTAATCCTACAAACAATTGCAGTTTTCCAGATGTAATTTTTTTTTTAAAAAAAGGAAGATTTGCAATATTACTCTTTTGTTACACTATATTTGGACTTCAAAATATGAATGATTATTTTCTTTCAAAAGAATATACATATATATATGTTTGCCTTTAGTCCAAATGCTCACATTTCTAGGAAGGACACATTAGAAATCTTTTAAATCCTTTTATTATATATATAATATATACACACGTGCACACACACACACACAACTGAAGTCTGTTTTAAAATTTGAAGTTAAAGAACCACTTTTTCAAGCTGAGTTAAATCCAGATACTGTCAGCTGGGTCATGTTCTCAAATGAAAACTTCCTTGAAGGAGGGAGGCTGCCACTTACCTTTTTCTGTAAAAATCTTCTATTTTAAGTAATATGTTAGATTTACGTAAAAAAAAAAAAAAATCGATCTTTTTGATGAAAACACCATTTCCCTTTTTTAAAGCGCTCTGTTTATATGAGTTCCAACAAAACATTACTATTAATAACAAGGTGGAATATCTGTCCATACAGAAGGAGGCATCCTGCTGTGACATGCTATCTTGTTTGCCTTTCATCACTGAGAAAATTATCTCTATGCAATCCCTGCTGGGGTAAAGATTTATGGTTTCTCAGGCTTTGGAAACAGTGAATTAAGCAGCTACATGAGTTGCACTAAAAGTCAGGACATTCTGAAAAATGCAAAGTAAACCTTCATGATCTAATTTCTGGTTCCAGCTGGAGCAACTAGAGCATCCTGTAAGGAAAAGAAGCCCTTTTTTGGACATAGAATGATTTCACAGAGTCTCATGTCTTGGTACTTTCATAGTTAAATACTAGGACAAACAGGTAAGAGTGGAACAAAAGAAATTTCTTATCTCCTTGGAGCAGTGGGAAAGAAAATATTTTGTTTGCAGAGGAAAACTTCACCCGCTATTAGGAAGAGCAGGAGAGCTAGATTCAGAGATACACGCTTTTCCTACCTTTTTGGCTGTTAGAATCTGGGTTGAAGGTGTGATTGGACTGCTTCACTGCTGTTCAGAGGTAAGAGATCTTTCATTCCCCTGGGAGGCTCAGAAGTAACTGTCGAGGCTTTGGATAATTTGCAAAATTTCCCTTTGTTTATAAAGAAGTGATGCATGGTGTCTGGGGGGGAAGAAAGGAGGAGGTGGGAAGTTTGATATCCCAAATGAGGCCCCTCCTGGAATTCCCCATTACCCAGCAGAGAAATTCAAAGAAGTCAGTTTACTGTTTCATCTTTTGGGTTCTTGGCCCCAGGTAATGAGAAGAAGTGGGGAGGTCATGAACTCGGTAGCTTGTTAAAACCCCAAAAGGGCTGGGGTCCCAGATGTCAGAAAGGAATCAGTTAATGTGTGGGCTTCAGCAGGAATGTGGCAATGAAAAGGGCTTTTTTCTTTTACTTTTTTTAAAAAAAAAAAAAAGACAATGGAGTTTTCAGTCAAAAATTCGTAGATGGAAGCAAATATCTTGGTGACAGTTGGCCTCCTCACATTAACATGTTAATGTTTGCTCTGCTCAGAGCCTTCAGTAACTTACACTGCTAAAAGCAACAGCAACTCAATGTTCTAGCACCCCAGCAAGATCCTGCTCCCTGGTATTAACTGATATTTTAAAGATCTAATGATTTTGTATAAAAACTAAATAAAAAGTAGTAAGTTTCCTTCCCTCAGAAATTTGGTTCTGATATCCATAAGAAAAAGAAAGAGATAAAGTATTCTGTTATTAGCTTGCGTGGGGAGAAAAAATGTTGGGAGAGAACTGCAAAGGGGATTTGGCTCTGGAAGTTGGTGAAATTCTGGGACACAGGAAGAATCCTAAACCTTCTGTCATATAAGCAGTTCCAGACTAGTGAGTGTCTATAAAAAATCCTCTGTTTTCACTGTTTAAATTCTGTTGGTAGTTTGTAAGATTACTTTTATTGTAGACTATTCACTTTGATTTTCAAAAGCCAGAAAAAATTCCCTCTTTCTCCTCTCCTTTTTCTCCTCTCTCCTTCTCTCCCAATTACTGCAGTAAAGGGTCTCTGGTTTTATTTTAATGTTGGCATTACACAAAATGTCCTGTACTGTAGGGTCAAGTATTTGCATTCTAGACAAAATCAAGATTCCTCATATGATCCTTATAGCTCAGGAGCGCAATCAATACATTTGGCCTATCTGTACCTCCTTCATTATTCAGTTTTCAACTGTCATTAAATTGCATTAGAAAGGTATGGATTCTGATCCACTGCATCTTCTGGAGACTCCCATGCAGAAGAAATGTCTTGTACTACTGTGTGCTGCGGTTCTTGTCCCTTGGGATGCCCTGTTTGCTGCATCTCCTCCCCTTTCTCCTTCCTTCTTATAGAAGCCTCCATTCCCTAGGCCCTGCCCTCTCCCATTGCCAGCTCTTTCTCCTCTTCAATATAAAATGATGCTCTACTTTTATAAATACCTTTCTTTCATCTTACCAGAGTCATTCGGGAAATATACATTGCATTAGACCAAAGGCATTACAAAGACCAAGGGCACAGAACCTCATGTTTACTAGCAAAGTGGGGCTGGCTGGAATGCTATTTTCTACTTATGCTGCTGTTTAAAACTTGGTATATTGCTCTATAACTTTTAATGACTGAGGGTCAGCAGGAAAACTCTAGTACATCTGAAACACTCAAAATGGTTTTCATCTTTTTCAGATCTGCAATTAGTGCAAGAGTTGCCTTGGAACATATACATCAAGGATTTTATATCTATATTCTATATAACAAGTGTATAAATAAATACACACACAAGTGTAATATAAGATGCCCAAATGATTGTCACTTAGTAGCCAAAAAGAATTCTTAGCTGTGGTTTCCATCAGAGATCAATAAATATGTTCACACAAACTCTGACTGAGTTCTGAAAGGCCTAATATGCATGGTTTATATGTGAATAGGGCTGCCTGCTTGGATCAGTCAATGCAGTCAGTCATACGTGCACTCTGAATACTGTGCTGTTTGTATTGTGTATGAGGATGCAAATGCTTCATAATAGACACAGAACATTACACAGTTTTCACAGAAAGTTTATGGAATCTAAACATAATTTAATGACTGTAAATACCTATAAAACAAGGGCATGGTTGTCACATACACTGGTTTTAACAGCCATGCAGCTTGAGAGTTGATGGAGTTTCCTTAACCCAAGACGAGAGCTGGAAAGCAGAATTTTCTATTTGGGTGGCTTTTGAGGCATATTTTCAAAGCACTATGGCAAAACAAGAGCCACAGCTGTTTGCATATACATCAGGAGGGATGCTTTTAATAGGTGTTAAAACTTATGTAACTGCAGGTGCATGGCCAAACCTGTAGAACAAATGCATGATTACATTCCAGTTGCATTTCCTCTGTTCTGCCAGAATCAGGTTGTTGAAGTATTTCATAAACTTTGCAAAACAAGGACAAATACTTACTGAGGCTATTTGTTTTTAAAATACGTTATACGATATCTTTTTGAAAGGTATGAGACATATGAGAAAGATTTCCAAATAATTACTCATAACTCTTCTGATTTGCTGTGGCCTTAATTAATATGCTTGTTTTTCTAGCCCAACAAATTTTCTATTACTAGATAACCAGAGAATAGCACTTCAAGAATTTATTTCCTGCAGTATCAAAAAATGATGGTTCCTTGCTGTTCTCTAACAGCTCTGCTTTAGGATTTCAAAGTTATCTACAAACATTAATTGATAAGTTTTCGTAATAATTCTGCATAGAAAAAGAAACTGTGCCTGTACAAAGGAAGAAAACACAGTGATCTTCGCCCCAAAAAAGAAAAGCAAAATGACAATTCCTAAAGAGGAAATTTGCTGCAGTAGCAAATGAAAGACCAAATACGCTGTGATAAAAGGAAATTATACAGTTAAAACTTTCACTGGTATATAATGATTAATTAGAAAATAATGTTGGCTTCTTTTTGCTGCTTTTTACCATCCACAGTCTTCTATCAGCATAACCTTAGCTTTAATTCTCATGTAAAGAATGTACTTTAAGCTGATCACTGACAAAAAAGATGAAGTTCATCAATTCTGGTAGTCCCTACAAGATATATTTTGTAAATCTGTTCTGCAAATATTGATCTATTAAACCGTGAACCTACTGCAGCTCTGCGGTGTAGTGCCATAGTGCATTGTAGGCAATACAGGGAATACAGCCCAACAGGGAAATCTGCCATCTGAAAACAACACAGACACAATATATCCTCACATCATTAACACAATGTCCAAACTGTGTCTTGTTAAGTCTGGAGGAAGGGTGGATGTTACTATGATTATTGTTCAAGCTAGAAACTTACCAGAGTTAATCACTGCATAAATAAATCAGCTTGGATAATATCTTATTTGTATATTCACACTTAATCTGTGTGTTTATGCAATTAGCCTTAGATAAAAAGACATGTAAGACTGAAATTCTCATGAAACAATGGCTAGTTATCTACAGACAATCAAAAATGTTTGACATTACATTGCTACAGGACTTGAGCACATGCCTAAGTATTTTGCTGGAGCAAGGCCCAAACATGAAAAAAACCTTTTAACCCTCTGCTTTGTCTTGACTGAAAGTCACCAGAGTGCCTTCAGAGTATTTACTTTGCATTCTGGCATGAGTTAAAGACTGAAGCATCTGATGCTAATTTTAGTCTTACTTCTGACTTTCCTAGGGTTTTGTAGGGTTGAGTCAGAATTGCGATGCTATTTCAGGACAGAATTTTTGTAGCAGAATTCAGCTATGTTCTGGTTTTACATAGAGGGAAATATTTAGTGCAGAACTACTGTGCTTATGTGGTGACTGGTAATCCTATTTAACAAAAGTTAAATTACATCAAACACATAAACCATGAATTTCTCTTAGGCTACAGATAAGAAAAGTCTTCTGAGGCATTGGTTCAGTTTCAATGCAACTGGTACAGAAAGGTGTGAGAGCTTCTGACCCGATAAATGCAGGCAAACACCCATGGTCGTTCTCAAAACAACTGTTCTCAATAACACAAGTTATGCTGTACATGAATGAATGTTTAGGAGCAAAACTGTAAGTTGATTCTTGTCGCAAGACTGAGATATTGCTTTTTGTATACATACATATCTATCTATCTATCCTTCTTCCTCAGCCTCAACACTTCTTGTTTTTCCTTTTTAGATTGGGAAAATATATCAAGTGAATTCTAAAATTTTAACCAGTGTATATGAAACTAAAATAATTTTGCACTTGGACAGGTGCTGACCTGACTAGTTTTTTAGTTAAAAGATATCTCACTAGGTCTCTTAGGTGCAGGAGAAAACTAATAAGGCATAAGGATTTAGTTTTATGCAAGTTCTTCATTGAATTGCAAATGTATACAATCTGGTTTAACTCAGTGAAAGAGAGGAGTTGGAGCAACCAATCAAGCTCCACTCTTGTACGTTCTGAATACCTCATAGAATAGTCTGATATCCAAGAGAAGACTAACAAAATTATATTGCTTTTATTATTTAGAAATATTCCATGAAACAATGTAACACAATATCATTTCAGCAGAACAGCTAATCCCTTAGGAAGCAGAACAGTTATATCACAACAAGCATCTTAACTAGTACTTACATAAGCAAGAACTACAAGACTGTTTCTGTAAGCCCTTAAGCCAGAGAGTCTGTATTTCCTTCTGAAATATTGGCTCTGGCAGTAGGTGCAGCAAAATACCACCACAGTTCATGTACTGGGCAATTTTTCTCTGTAGTTAGAGCTAGATGTTGGCATTATATTACTAAAGAAAATCTTTTAAAGAAGAAAGCAAACTGTGTGTGGAGAAAATAATATTTCTTCAATAACTCACTACTATTCTTCTAAATGTTTAAGATGTTAAGCTCAATCTTATAGTAACAATATAATACCCAATAAATTTTTACGCAGTTTAAAATAATTTTCACAGAATTTTGCAACATTTCCATTAACTCCACTGGCTATATCAGATTTTTTTTTCCTTTCAAAGACTATCTGAACAACAGTTATTCATAACTATCGATGCAGTGCCATTTTCAATCCCTTATGGTCACTGAAGTGAATGGGTAAAATCTTATGTATTGGTGCTGGCTCAAACAAAGATTTCTGTGCCAGCTAGTTCAGTAACATTGGTATAAAATAAAGATTTTATTTCATTTTTTAAAACTACTCAGTGCCTCAATTGTTCAAATGAGCACAGCCACAGTCAGTACAGTAAGATATGTACCCCAGAATTTGTTAATTTGAATTACACCTTCTCTACTTCAGAGTAGCATATCAAGAAAGTCCTAGCTTCTCAACTACATCACCTGTAGAGGTTCTATTCTATAATTACCTTGAACTTGTGGAATATATAAAACATTTGTAATCTCAGTTTCGGTAATCTCGTAGAGATTAAGTTGTATAACTTTGCAATTTACCCTTATCAGATAGAAACATTCCCAGTGAAAACAGATTAAAAAAAAAAAAAAAAAATTTCTATGTCTTTTGTGTGGGTGGGGAGTGAGAAGGAACATTCCTTATTGGTTTGAACACTTGTGAAAAGAAAACATGAAAGGGACTATAAAGCAGTCAGGTGGCACCACTTAAAAATCAAATTCACATCAATGGAAAATGTTTTACAGTGTTCATGTTGCATTTTATTTCGTGCAGTGGAATCATATATAAAAATAAAGGTGTGAAGTATCCCTGGCAGATGGAGCAATTTGTCTCCACTGCTGAACAGACAAAGATAAGCTCCTGAAAGACCTATGTGTACTCAACTGTTAAGAAAGTCATCTCAATTACCTTTGGGAAAGTGAGCCTCTTAGGTCAGGACTCCCTGTCCTCTTCCAAATGGGGCTGCACAATGAAGTTCACCTGCAATGCAGTACCCATCTCAGGTTGGGCAGCAAAGAGACTCACTATAAATGCCCTCTGTGGACCCCTGGCCTGTACAGTATGACACAGATCTTGGGCAGGACGTAACAACTATAAATTCAAATTGTTTCTGGTAATATATTAAAAAAATAATGCAAAGAAAACTTTGGTAATAAATATTTCTGTATGCCACTTTCAGAACCAAATTAACCAGACGTGAATGTTATATTTTCCCCTTAAAAATGGATTATTAATTCAGTATTTCATCCCAAAAGGAAAAAGGTAAAATCGTTTCGGACTCCATGCACAATTTTCTTCTCCAGTACTCAAAAATACATTGAAAATTCAACAGCAGTGCCACTCAGCACCCTTGCAAAGTAGTGGCAAATAACATTTGCAATGGAAATGGCAGGGAAAATTAGACAGACAGAATGTAATTACTTGCATTGGAATCTGGCCAAGATATTCAAATTAGCAACAGGACGATGAGAAAAATCTTGTAACAAAATCTGAAGCCAAATAACACCTGGAGTGCTCTTTTTGCTAGGCAGATGTAATATCAGAAGCTGGAGGATGGTAGCAGCAGCCAGAAGGTTAAACAAGTCTGTGATTGCAACACCAGGCGGATGCCACTTGTAAGAACATGCACAGAATGTCAGCCTGAAGGTTGTGGCAAACCACCTTAAGGTGATCCTCAGGAGTGAAACAGAGGAAAATCAGCTTCTAGACAAAATGGTTGGAACTCACTGGGATGTGGCTGGTGATCTCTGGTCCAGGAAGTATAGGAAAAGAAGTTGGCAAAAATTGTCAAGTGCATGATAACTTGAGTAGAGTTTTTTGATGTGTTAGGTTCTGTGTATTCCAGGGGAGGTTAAATAACAACAGAAACTGGTTTGTTCACTATGACTTAATAAAATAATATTTGAGATTTCACCATTAAATAAACAAATGAAGGACTAAAAGGACATGACAACTGAAAAGGTTTATTATTCAAGAATCTGATCTCTGCTCTCTGGTGACAGAGACAGGACCAGAGAGAATGGCGTGGAGCTGTATCAGGGGAGGGTTAGGAAAAGGTTCTGCATGGCGTGAGACAGGCTCCCCAGGACAGCGGTCATGGCACCAAGCTGCCAGAGTTCAAGGAGCATTTGAACAACACTCTCAGACATGGGTTTGATTTTTTGAGTGGTCCTGTGGAGCAGGGGTTGGACTGGATCCTTGTGGGTCACTTCCAGCTCGAAATATTCTTTGATTCTATGATCTTAAGATTCAATCTGTAAGTTACTTCTGCAGAAACAGAAGGAAAGAAAAAGGATCATATGCTCTGAAAGATAAACACTTCTCAGGAGAACCTCTATTATAAGATCAGAAAAGGAAGCATCTATACCTGTTCTACCTGTGGACAAAGTGAGCTTTGTGGCATAACAACCTGAAACAATATCTAGCTTTTTCTACTCTTCCTCCCACTTCACTATAAAAAGTAAAATGTAGTAAAAAAAACCCAACTAGTGAAAAAAAAACCCTACTAAAAGTGCATAAAAATAAAATAAACATATATTCATTGCACAGAGAAGTAAGAAAGCTAGAAGGATGGTTTGTGGTTAAAGACAACACTGAAAGGCAGGCCAGAATCTATTGCCCATGCCTCAGATGCTGTATGGATAATGGACAGTCTCAAGATGCAAATAGATGCCTAGAGAATTTTCAAAGGTGACCCCTTCGCCCTGCCTAAAGCTCATTTCTATACAATGAAGTTCAAAAACCTTATTTTCCTCCTGGACAAAGAAAAAGATAATAATCATTGTTGTCAGTGACTGATGTGTGTAAAACATCGCATTCTCTTTAGATAACTGCTGTATGATACCAGAAAATTAAGAAGGAAAAATTCTTCCGAGAAAACAAGAGCGTGAGACTCCTAACTGCTACTGATTTTTACCATCTTTTACCTTTAAAGCATCTGGGAAAAATAAAAGCACAAACAAAAACAAAACAACAACAATAAGCTTCCCATTGAAATGAAAAATACAGTAAAAAAAAAAAAAAAAGAAAGAATGAGGTTAACTTTTAATAATACTACTTAGCAGTTTCCCTTGTGATTCATCACTTGGGCTAAAGAAATATTCACTCTGTGATGGATCGTGGACGGTGTCTCTGATCTGCCCCTGAATTTGCTGGTATATCCTCTTAATGAAGCTCATTAGCACTGGTGAAATAGCAGTTTAGCTTTTGTTTCCAAAGGTAGAGTGGCTGGCAGTAGCTTGGAGACCCTGAAGTGTGTGCAGTGTTTCATAGAGGTGGATGCTGTTTAAGGAGAGGAGAAACACAGCCTATAATAGAAGTCCCAAATCCAAACGTGCTGATTTCAAGAGCTCTTGACAGCTGTAGTACCATAAGAAAGTGGGAGGAGAAAAGGAAAGGACAGAGGCTACGCGAGCTATAAAGATAAAACTGCTGAGCAGTTGCAAAAAGAATCTCAACAGTTCACTCCAGCTGTTAAAAAACTTACTTTTGAACTGTAACTTGTATTTCTTTAATCTGTAGACAAGCTAGCATTGCAACCAACAAACAGCTACAGATCCTGCTCTACTACTTCTCAGAGAAGCAAGGAAAACACAGTCAAACTGCAGTCAAAAATGCAGTCAAAGGGGCTTTGAATATCAGGAAAAAAATAAGACAATAACTAAAGTTCATAGTATTTCTGAGTTACAAGAAGCTAAAGTAGTACAGAGGACAATAATGGAATACGCTTTAAAATAGCCTCAAAAATCAGTGCTGCTCAGAAGTCACAGGCAGCATGAAACATCCCACCAGTAAATTATAAAAGAAAAGGAGTCATGAGCATTTTTCTGATTTGCAGTCAGCAGGACAAGAAAAGTATTATTGTGTCATCTAGATGAGACAGTCTGGATATACCCCAAAGAAATACATACAGTATTCCTTATGAGGGAAATGGAGAGCACAGATAACCCAGCAAACTGGCTTCAAGTCATTATAGTCCATATGTTTTCCTAATGCCTGGTCATATACTATATCATAGCTGTTACAGAGCCAACTGAATCCTTTATATCCCTGACTGAAGGCCAAAAACTGCAGCCAGGTTCCCTGTGCAAACGGATTGTACTGGGCAAGAGCGCCGTGAGTTACAGAGCAAAGCAGACAGTCTCCACAAACAGGAAAGCAATAGCTGCCTGCCAGCTACCTAATTGTGGAGTTGGTGTCTGCTGGGAAGCCAGCTGCCTTCCCAGCCTTCCAGATGGAAGTGAGAATGTAGAAGAAAGTAGACAATGAAAGGTACTTGGAAATCAAATAAACATTGCTTGCACTACAATCATGATCTGCTTTGACTGGCCATCTTTTATGAAAAGCACTTCAGGGATTCTGTATTTCTGCACATGGTAAAAAAAAAAGTGAGTTTGAGTACAGAAAAACGTGATGATGCAGAGATACTAGATAATCTCTTACATTTGGGGCAGCTATCTTCAGTTTCCAAGTATGCAAGCACGTTTAGCAGCTATGAGTAGAAAGTTCAGAGATTCCTTTTCAGGTATCACAGTTTAAAGTTCTACATGAATCTTCCTAAACCCTTCAGCCTGCAATCTGAAAAAAAAAACCTATCTTGTATTTCTTTCTCTTACTATTTCTATTGAGGACGGTAACGACAAGACTTCGTTCCAATTCTAATCAATCAGAGCAAGAGACAGGAGCCTTTTTTGAGCCCAGAACAAGTGGGCAGGTAATTTCTTGCTCATATAATGTTTCGATGATGCCTGAGGTAAGATGAACACTTACCTGAACAAGCTTTCTTATACAGAACATTAGCAGAGCATTGAGAATAGCGTTCCAGCTTGTTCACTGATGTCAATGCTAGGTTTTCTTATTTCAGTGAGGCATATTTATCCTTAATTACATAATCAACCATTTTCAACACTGTCAAATGAACATAAAACTAACGCTTGTGTCCCTATTGCTAGCGCACAGTCGTGACCATTAAACCACAGCTGAAAAAGTCGGCAGAAATCTAACAAGGTCATTTCTTGATTAGAAATCACTGCAACTTCATTATCAGCAAGTCCACCCAAAAAAAATTGAACAATCCTACCAAGTTCTGCAGTTGACTATTGCTGTGAGAGTTTAGAAAAGTACATGCTTCTGTTTAAATTAAATCAGTGACCAAGTAGGATAAGAGCTATTTCAGCTAATACCACACAGTGTTTTAAGATTTATATAATGAGGTACAAGTTTTACTACACAACAAAAGGGAGTATAGATATGATATAAACAAATCAGGATACAAAAAATGAGAAGTGGTAGCTTTCTTGGGCTACAAATACTTCAGAGAGATGTAAAAGCAGTTTTGAGGCTTCACTGATATTTTTCTCCACAGAAAACACCCCCATCAATTTTTATTGCCAATAAGGATAGAGAAATATTTCTATATTGTGAATATTTCTCTATCTTCATTTTTGTATGAAGTAGTCAAATGATTTCAAGTAGAACAATAACCAATAATACACACTTTTACAGAAACAAAATTTCAATACTTAATTTAGTTGTCTAAGCTAATAGTAAAATAAACAAGGGGTCAATATTGACATGAAATAGTATATTTTCTAGTTTCTGAACCTACCAAGTACAACAAAAAAAACAGCAAATGGATAGACTTAACGAAAAGATCAGTTCAAGAAAAAAAGAAAGTGAAATTATCTATGGTACAATGAAAAAAAGCTTGGCAAACCTACAAGTATCACATGATTACTAAGCTTTCAGTTTTCTCCATCAAGATTTTAAGATCTTTTTGTACTGGTTATGTATAGCTTCTGCGTTGAAGTCCTTAATCACTGCATATGATCAGAAGGATATGGAATAATAGTTTCCTCTGGTATATTTTTTTTAATTAAGAAAAGAATACCAGGCTAAAAATGTAGATAAATATATAGTGCTACAGTTTTTACCTTTCTTGTTTTTTTGGTACCAAAATTACCTCCTGAACAGCTGTTTTTATAAAATTCTACTTAGACATCAATTGCATTCCAAATCATAATATGTAGAGAGAGTCAAAAGTCATTCTAAATGTTTCATAAAGATGGACGCCGCTAAATCAAGTTCTTCAGGCTACTCTCCATATGTTTCTTCCTATCAGAAACTCAGCTGTAATTGCTATTTGTGTTTAATGGAATGGTAGATATAGCTTTTGCATTTTGTGGTGATGCAAGAAGATAATTACTAGCCCAGAGACCAACGGAAGTCCACAGAAAATTGCCATGAACTTTGCAGAATCACACATTAAATCTTAAGTATTTTCCTAACATACATTGTAGCAGGATTAAGGTTCAGGTCAGTAGAATTATACTGTAGCCTGATCAAAATGAACAATCTTTATGAGTATTCTTACTACCTTTCTATAACTGATTTGTGAGTCTTTTTCACAGATAAATATTTCTGCCACTTAAATGAGTTTTGAACCAGGTTCACAACAGATAGAAATAATTTAAGTGTGGTTCAGAGACGGTGTGAATTAGTGGAGCTCAGCTGACCTTATTCTAATTTGATGGTCTCTACCACTACAGATTTGCATTTAGAAATTAAACTCATTAAGTCAAATTCCAAATACTTGCAAATCCTCTCCAGTCATAGAGTTCATGAGAAGTGCATGTTCTTTGGCCTTTCAAATATAACTACTAGTCAGAAAAATACTCATCATAATGAATCTGTTCCTCTTGTCATCTTTCCTCTTTTTCCAAGTTTGCTTTATAGAACTTTTTTTCACCACTATGTTCCAGAGATAATCTTCCTCTGGTACTGTTACTACAACTGAATTTAATACCATTAGATGAATTTACAATGAAAATCAAGAAAATTTTTCTTTTGGCTAGTTTTGTACGTAATTGAGTTCTATAAACTATAAGGTCTATAGCAAAGAGCTTCTCCTTCACTTGTAAGTGGGAATCTGATCTTACAAGTTTATATAAGAAATTTCACAAAAGCTAGCAAATAATTAAAGCAAGCAAACAACTGTTTCATAGATCTCTTCTTAAGAAAAGACAAAAATATGCTGAGAGTAGCGAGATGAAAAGAGAAGACCAGCTATATTTTTGAGGATGCCCACTCAATGACAAAAGACTAAACAGACAGTCTTTGTGGCTAAACTAAATGTAGGAATGACAAAACTCTTCCAGAGCTACGACTGTGTCATCGATGGGCGGATGCCAATTTTGAGCCCACATAGATTCATAGACTTTAAAATTCCTACAAATAATCCCCATGTAGATAGTTTACAATTATGACTTTATATTGCAGGAGTTAATCTCACTTGTCAACATACATGCACGTGTCCCCGGACCATATCAGAAGCTTAAGTTTGTCCTTCCATCTTTTCTCCCTGTAATTAGTTATTCAGAATCATTTGTATTTCCTCTTGGTGTTAGAGGAGTTCCTTTATTTCTCCATCATCAAACTGATATTTATCAGGAAAACAGTTTTGGCATCTAACACTTGCACAGCATTCTTCCTTTCTGTTTTTATCATATCTATGACCTTAGAAAATCTCCTGTAGCTTTCCCACCTGACACTGTTGTAGCTGCATGCCAGATATCTCCAGGTATAACAGATGGCAGAGGAACTGTCTGTATTTTCAGTTCAGAGTCAATCTTTTCAACAGGTTATGACAGTTTATGCCATTATCTTTCTTCTTTATGCTTTTCCTGACTTTTCTTTTAGACTGCATTCTGCAGTAAGCGTGGGCAGTTGGATTGAGGAAGATGTTTGGTGGTGCAAGGTTAATTACATTTTTGAGCTGTGGGTAGATATGAAGTAGTTCATATTACCAGGACAGAGAAGATCTATCACTTTAAACATCTTTGTAAAAGGATCTATAAAGATAGCTGTTCATCGTAATTTCTGGTCTTAAAAGCCTTCTGTCATTTCAGAATATAGGAGAAGTGGATGGGGCAGAAATCCAAGTTCTATTTAGCATCTCTATTGCTTTTTAACGATCTCTTCAGCGTCTCAAATGATCATTTAATATCTTCTGTCATCATTTTTTCGGAGTCCCACACAATCGTCAGTGTTACTGCCTGTTTTCATGGCTCTTAGCTTTCTAGCATTGCAAGGCGTCAGCAAGCTTTTCCTTTTGTCTAAACTGGCTAGGATAATAGTCATATCCATCAAAACTTAGATTCAGAGACAATTAATTGTGTTCATCCTAAACGTCCTCATGCATTTCATCATTTGCAAGTCCATAAAGTCTGCTTTCCGTCCACTCGGTGTGAATTTGTCCGGCTCTATTTCCTTTAAATCCATTGCCCCTTATATTTGGGGTATCAGAAGTGGCATATTCCAGCTCAGTTACATCAGTGCCTGAGAAAACTTATCAATTCTCATTTAAGCTCTTTCATTACAACCATCTAACTTCAAAATGCCCATTATTAGTTTTAATGGCTAGGATGTTCAATTTTCTTTCATTTCATGGTATTGAAGAAATAAATGATATCCACGTAATTCTTTTGTTAAAATTTATACCGTCTCCTCAGTACCTTGCCTTCTCGAGCTTATTGCCTAGACTCTAAAATTTTGCTCTTTTCTTCTCCTCATATTTTTACTGTTATATCTTCATTAAATGTGTCCATTCCTGCTTTCAGATGCCTCTTCTCCGGCTAGTTTTAGTATTAACATCCAATTTACTGGCATTTTATTTTGCTAGAAATGCTTGAATGTAGTTTTGGTATTAACCTATATTTCTTTTAAGTTTATTTGAAATAGGAATAAATGTAATGCCCTTTTCTCCTGTTCTTACTTCTCATATTGAATGACAGGTACTCTTCAGAAAGCTATAAATTGTTTGTTTCCTTTCCAATACAGACTCCCAATAATTCCTAATGTCTGGTTAGATTTTTATAAATATGCTCATAAGTATGTTTGCAAATTCTGCCGAAGTAAAAACTGATTTACAAAAAATGGTGGTTTATTTCACCATTTATATTCCTCTAAAAAACAAAGCAGATACAACCACTGGAATAAACAGGCAATATAGAATTTATTTTTGCAGAAATTACAAACAAAAATGTGTAAATAAGTAACTGAGAGTAAATGAGCAACGCTCATTTTAGTAGCGTTCAAAAGACTAATATATAATACTGTAAATGCACAGATATCTTCCTTAAGCCTAAAAACCCAGTATTGACAATCTGAAAAACGTGAAGTTCAAACATTCCACTCAATTTTCCTGAAGATATATTTTTTGTGTGCCTGACAGGCAACAGAATGCTACACAGTCTCATGTTGCTGAGACTGTTAGTTTGAAAGAAGCATGCATTGTTCTGCGTAAACTGTTCTGCAGTTAACTTTTTCTTTCCAAACACATTTTTCAGATATAGAGTTGAGATAGAAGAAAAACAATTCCATATGGAGATGTGTTCAAACTAAGGTAAATGTGAAACCGTTTATTTGCATTGGCCATGAGACAAGCTTCCTCAAGATATGAAGAAGTCTAATTATAATTAAAGTATAATAATTTTTTTTCCCCTCTAATGTGAGTTTGTGCACTGTGACTTTCTACAATACACTTTTTGAAATGTATTTTCATCTAGTTTATGACTATTCAGAAAGTTAAAAAGAAAAAAAAAGAGCAAAAAAGCAGCCCTTCTTTCCTGACCCTTAAAAAAAATCTGATACAGGATATTTCAGAAACTCAAAGTGTAAACATGGATAAAATAAGTGTTGACAATGTTTATTTTGAAAGTGAATAGAATAATCCAATGTTACTTAAGCATAGAATCATTAAGGTTAGAAAACATCTCTAAGATCATCTAGTCCAACCATCAAGCCATCACCACCATGCCCACTAAATTGTGATCCTAAGTGCCACATCTGCACGTTTCGTGACCACCTCCAGGGACGGTGACCCCACCACTTCCCTGGGCAGCCTGTTTCAGTGCATGACCCCTCTTTTCAGAGAATAATTTTTTCCTAATATCCAACATGCACCTCCCCTGGCACAACTTAAGGCCATTACCTCTTGCGCTATCACTGTGACCTGAGAGAAGAGTTCTGGAGAGCGATAAGGTCTCCCTGAGCCATCTCTTCTCCAGACAAAGAAATCTCAGTTTCCTTGGCCGCTTTTCATAAGACTTATGCTCCAGACCCTTCACCAGCTTCATCACCCTTCTTTGGGCATGCTTCAGTACCTCAATGTCTTCCTAGTAGCGAGAGGCCCAAAACGGAACACAGCACTTGAGGTACAGCCTCACCAGTGCCGAATATAGAGAGCTGATCACTTTCCTAGTCCTACTGGCTACATTATTTTTTATACAAGCCAGGATGCCATTGGCCTTCTTGGCCATTTGGGCACACTGCTGGCTTGCGCTCAGTCAGCTGTCAACTAGCACTCCCAGACCCTTTTCTGCTGTGTAGCTTTCCAGCCACTCTGCCCCAAGCCTAAAGAATTGCACAGGGTTGTTGCGGCCACAGTGCAGGACCTGGCACTTGGTCTTGTTGAACTTACACAATTTGCCTCAGCCCATTGATCCAGACTATCCAGATCCCTCTGTAGGTCCTTCCTACCCTTAAGCAGATCAATACTTCCTCCCAACTTGGTGTCATCTGCAAACTTACTGAAAGTACACTCAATCCCCTTGTCCAGAACATCAGGAAAGAAATTAAACAGGACTGGCTCCACTACTGACCCCTGGGGAGCACAACTCTTGACCGGCTATGTAGGGGGAAGAAATAAGTTTCAAACTAACCACTGAATTCATTAAGAGGAAGGAATCTAGTCTAATATTACCTCCTTCCCCAGGAAACGTAGCATTTGGCTAAATTTATTGATCAGTTATTTCCGGGAAACCTTATTCACAAAGACGCTGTCTCCTTTCCCTCTCATTACAGGTGAGCAGACGAGTTGGGAGATGCTCGACCTCGTAGCGGAGGACAGTACTGCTAGAACAGAATTGGGTGACTGGGATCACAGCCACAATTCTTTAGCAAGAAAATTTTACTTTCTAAGGCTTTGGATTAAAAGTGAGGTGGGGGTAAGGGAGAAGGTATAAAAGAGAGCCTTTGGGAAGAGTTAGAGGACAGGGAAGGAAAAGCAGCAAGGTCAGCAATATATAGAGATTTCTAGGATCCTTTGTGTGTCCTGAATGGGAAGCTTATCAAAAAGAGCGTAAAGCTGGTCTGACAAGATAACAGTCAGTAGCAATGGAAAAAAATCTGTTAACAAAGCCTTACATAAGGTATTTTTTTTGTTGCTTTATGAATGCCTGAGCACACTTATTAAGTGACACATAGCACATCTGATGAATGGCTGGAAGTTTAAATGGAAAAAAAATGCTCAAGAAGTTGCTTACGAAAAGCTAAAACTTCTCAAATGGTGAGATATCGACCGACAATTCATTGTATGTTCGAGATATCAAAATAGTTTTCAGGAACCTATCAGGCAAACATTTATCTCCTGTCATTATTAGCTTTCTATCTGTGACTCTCAGGTTTTTAGTACTTTTTTTTTTTTTTTTTTTAAATTCTGTTTGTGCCTAGGAAACAGTAAAAGCAATTTATTTGCTCCATCTGCTCAGAGTAAATAATATTCAGCCCTTGAAATAGGGCTTTTTTTTTTTTTTGAAAACCAAGGTTTGTTTGCTGTTGTCTTGGGTTTTTATCCAAGGTTTACTTCAGATAACATAACTTCTAGCATCTTCTGCTAGCACTGGATACAGGTCATGGGAGTCTTACTTGCACAGAATCCAGATTAAGAAAAAGAATCATTTGTTAAGTTCCATATATTAATATTGATCTCTGGAAATAGGTAAGGACTAATAGTACCATAAATATTTACCTTGCTGTAAATAATTACAAAATCCCCAGGATCTCTTTTGAGATTCTCCAATAATGTTACAGAATTAAAAAATGTAGGCTGCACTCATTTGAATTTTGTAGTGAGGAGGTAAATTACTTGGAGTGAAAGAATACAAGATAAAACCGGAAACAAGTCCAATACCTAGTCTCTGCTGTAAAGGACAACATATACTTATATATGTTCTCGTGCAAAGTTGACTGGGCAAGAAAGTTTCCTCAGTTCATCTTCTCTTATGAGAAATTCGGAGCCATATTCTTTCATATGAATATAAGGAATTCTCTGTGATATAAGATATGCTGTAGCCTGATATTCTGCTCTGGACAGTGGCATACTAGACCCTACCAAGGAGAACAAATATGCTTTGAACTTTTCTGCCTTGTCATTCTGTTACATCTACAATTCCTACGTTAGTGGGTCTGAGAGAAAACGTCCCTACTGATGCCCTTTAATGAGTAATCCCCTTGGTTATACATCCCCTACCTCACCCTCTTTTTCTCCAGACTGAGGAATCCCAGCTTTTTTAGTCTCCTTATAAGACAGTGTCCACACCAGATGCAGAAAACAAAATTTCCATCAGAACTGCAGGCAGGGTACACCAACGCTTCATTTAGTCACAGAACATCACCATCTCTTCTATTCCCATGTCTCTCTCTGGCTGCACCCAGAATTTTGCTGCATTGTTTAGACTTCTGACTTTCTTCCCCACCATTATATTTGGGCATTCATTAATTCCTATCGTTTAACCAGCTGGACAGTCAATGATCATCATAAGGTAATAGAATGGGAAAACAGAAGAGCATGTAAAGCCTTGTATGACTCTTCCTCATACACAAACCTGCCAAGGCATTCTGTTCAACAGCAGCCTTCAACAAGGGTTAGATGAACTGTGCTGCTAAGTAACTTTTTCAGCTACTTTCCACTACATCCATTTACAAATAACATAATCACAAGACAACTGGTTACATGTCTGTTCCAAAACAGAACCAGAAGTCCAAAAAGTTTAACTTAAGCCAGCACAGGAAAAGATAAGTGGAGTTTTTAAAGACATTCATCCCTAAGCCAGTTGCAATTATATGCATACAAGCATTACTGTCTAAGAAAATCATATGCAAACTTGCTGCTTAAGACTTTGCTCTTTTCCTCTCTTATACCTAAGATTTTTTTTTTTTTTTAATGCTATGAAGCTGTTTAGATATTTCTAGCCAGCTTCTGACATGCTGAGAGGAAAGCATGCTTCATTCATTACTTTCTTTTCGAACCTTCTAAGAAGGAAATTAGGCATTGCAATTGATTGCAATTTATTAATCAGACAGCCTGCTAAATTTCTTTTCTTTTTCTTTTTTTTTTTAAACCATCACTTTATCACTGGAGAAAAAGTTGTAGAATATTCACCCAGATTTCCTGAAGTAAGATTCATTCAAAATGATTCTCTCTTTTCTTTAAAATCCATTATGTCTTGTCTAAGATTTTAAATAGTTCATAGAAAAGTGTTTAGTTATATAGCTATGGCATACAGAAGTTTTTAATAAATAAGTTTATTGGTTTTGATTTTCACAAAGGTCTGAGCCAATAACATTCTGTATCTTATTTTAACCTGAAAATGTATGTACACCTGTTAGATATCAAAGCAAACAACTTGTACCGACTTACTTAAAAGCACAAGTCTTAAAAGTATTATATATATCTTAAAAGTGGAAAGGCAAGTACACTTCAACTATAGGACTTGTATAAAAACATTATGTTCCACCAGAATTGGTTTACTTTCTCCAAGCACTTTTTACAAATCTGAAACCATCATGTGTTGATTAGTATTTCACAAGTGTTAACTTTCATAACTTCATGTTTACAGGTGATATTCATGAGCATTTCAAACTGACGGTAGTCTGTTACATTATAGAATTACATTTTTCTTCTCTTCTAAGTAGATAGCAAAAATGAGTACAAAGTAATGACAAGGCCAGGTTATGCTGATGAGTATCAGCCACCATTCAATGCTGAACAACTCCCCCTCTAGTCTTTGTACAGAACAACTTACTGCTGTCTTTTAAAAAACAGACTGGCTTTCCTTCACCTTGCTCTTCCTGGCCACTACCTCTATGCACAAAAATCTGGCAAAAATTTACCTAAAACATGCTAAATTGGGTAATAACCTCCTAATGAGAACTAAACATTTTCTTTTAATCAAAATAAGCAGCAACTGACTGGATTATACAGCTAATTGCTTATTCTACTACATATCTAGAAACTTATGTATTATTTCTGTAGAATTTCTCACTCTAAGAGCAGACACATTTGAGAAAATGCATAGATGCAGAAGAAAACATGAGCTACAGATTGCAATACGCTCAGGATGACTGTTTAATTCATTTTCCTACAGTTTAGCTTATCTAATGAGATTGTTGAAAGCTGGAGTTTGTTCCTGCTTGTAAAGTATTCTGTATCCTCTGCTGAAATGAGTAAGAATCATCTGAAAGTTTTGTTGTCAGCACAGTTGCTGAAAGAAACTATGTATAAAGTTCTTGTTAAAAATACACTTTAGATGGGTAAAAACATGCATATAACATATTCACGTAAAAATGTTCTCAAATCAGGTGAAGCGGGGAATGTCATGAAATAAGATTGCCATTCTCTCATACCGTTCCTTATCATTGTGTGGGATGGATTTCAGAGATCTAAGCAATAATCCCTGTTTGAATTAGGGAAAAAATATTCTTTAATTCAGAGCAAAGAACATGCCAATAAGACCTTATTTACAGGAGAAACACTGACAAATTTTTCCATCTGTAGGAAAACAATGATGTCAGACTGGTACTCATAGCAATTGAAATGCAAATTTTGCTTGCCTCCCAGCATCTTTGCCATGAAAAGTTAGACAAGTCAGTAATTCACATGCAGGAGCCTAGCCCCGGGGAAGCAGTGCTAGCAGTAGCAGTTACTTTTCAAAAGTAAAAAATAAAATTCTTAGATTCTGCATTGGTGAGGTGTCTATGCCTGGAATATATTTTGCAGAATGTGGAAGCCAAAACTGATTAGTACTCTTTTTTCAGTTAATATAAGTAACAATATTCAATTAAAGTGTACTAGTCTGACAAACATGAACCATTTATAGAGGGAAAAAAAAATACCCTAACTCCTCACTTCCTACAAGCATTTTAGGTATACTGTATTTCAGAAGTAACTGTGATCTAAGATCTTTCATGTACACAAAAGCAAATAATTGTTTCCCTAATAGTGCAGTTAAATGCTTCCAGTTCTGTCCTAATGTGCCTAGAAACCATTTTATATCCTACTCAGGAATTTGTCTTTAGCATTTGTAAGCTCATTAGGCTATACTTTTGTTAAATACATAGCACAGTGGGGAAAAAAGTTTTTCATTTGTTCTCTTGTAGGTCACCACAATACTGAATACAGTTCTGTACAATTTGACAATTTCATGCAAGAAACTGTTAAGATTGTCCTTAGTAGATATTCTAAAACATAGTACTGAAGAAGAAAACTCAGATTTAAAATACATATTCCTCAATTCTGGCTTATTTCAAAATAGAAGAAAAGAAGTAAAGGTGAAAGCAAAGAAATCACGCAATGGAGAACCTCAAGAAGGGTCATCAGCATAAAGAAGAAATTGTTGCCACATCAATAGTAGATTCTATCTGATTTCCTTCCCTGTCTCTCACAACAAATGACAGTAATTACTGCATAACGTGAATTTTGAGCACAGTGCAAAAAAAAAAGGAGGGAAAGAGAAGGTAAGATTAGAAGCTTAAATCTAGCAAAACATTCAATACTTTTAGTAGAGTTCTGGGATTTAATAGGATCAGGTTAATAGGAACTGGTTGAATTAACAACGACTTGAAATCAAGGTGTCACAGAATCACTGAATTGTAGAGGTTGGAAGGTACCTCTAGAGATCATCGAGTCCAACTCCACTGCCATTATGTTGTGATTACAATGGAAAATACTCATTTTAAGAAGAATCCACAAAAGCTCCAGTGACCTCACCAAAAAAAACCAACCAACCAAACCACCGTATGAAAAAAACCACCCTCATAGCTGTAACCTACCGGCAAAATGTAACTATATAAGACATCAGATTGTGTATGAAAAATGTTTAAATGAGTTTTGATTTTTTAATCTAATTGAAATCCCCAAATTTACCTATGGACGCCTACATGGAAAAAATAACACTGAACTTGGTGAGTAAAATCAATTTGTTGTAGATTCCTTTGATGTTGGCATACATTTATTCCATTTTGTAAAAATCCTTGTTAGAAGGATGAGTCATGTATTTATTATTCTCTATTAACATGGAGAAATTATTCATCAGCATTAATCATTGTAAATGCTTTGGACTTGGCTCCCTTCAGAGCTACAAGATCAAAAGCTAACCTTTTCACAACATTTTGGCTGGAATTTAGAAGCATCCATTTAAGAACAACAACATAAACAACAAAACCCCCACCAACCTGACAAAAAAAAAGACATTATAAATGTGTGATTAGAAAACTTATTATCTGTGTTTGCAAGGTTAGGTTATCTAATGGAAGTAACTTATGTGCATATGGCTAAACTTAAATTTACAACTCAGCCTGTATAGTGATTGAAATTTTATCTAGGAGTCTATCTACTCAACCTCTGACAGCACGCAAAAGAAAGCTGCAAGATGACGGCTGCTAACAGGCAGTTTGAAAGTAAGGGATGGATGTTGCTAATTCTCCATCTTCCACCAGTTGATGCCGGCAAAAACATACTTGATTACAGTGCACTTTGCTTACTCCATTACATGCTAGTCACTTAATCTTTCATTATAGTGTTTAAATAGAAATTTGGCTGCTAACAGGCAATGAAGATCTGTCTTCCTTTAATCTTCCCTCTCATTCCCAAATTTCTCACCTAAAATATTGTGTAAACAGTGTCAAATTCTCAGCATTGTAGCGTTATGCATTTTGTTTATTCTCTATTTTCTGTATTATTCCTGTAGCTGTCACCAGTGTATTATCACAACAAAGTTATTTTCCATTGCTTTTTTTTGTTTTTTTTTTAATGAGTCAGACAGATTTTCTTTATATATGAAAGCAATAAAATGAAAGAAACCTTTATTTGTGAATATACGAGTATTCTGTAAATAGCATTTCTTAACTATTTATCTTCTGCACATTCATAGTTGTAGATCTTTGCAGACTGTGTAAAATCTGTTCATCTAGGTGGACTGAATTCTGACTTGTGTTAGGATAATCAAGAATAAACACAATACCTCCCAACCCAGGAGTCTCCCAGCTCTTTTACTGCAGGATAACACTGCTATTTTTCAGTGGGACACACAGCATTTTCTTCACTTTTTCTTCACATATCACTTAAAGCACAAAAGCCTGGTTAGAAATCTCTGTTTCACGGTGATGTGGCTTAAATTTGGAAAATTTTATATAAACTACTGCACTAACACACTGTGGGCACCACAGGAGGCCTACAGTCATGGACCAAATGGTCATGGCAGGTTCATAACAGACAGAAGCTTCTTGCACAGGGAGATTCACAGAATCTCTGGTACAAACACAAAAACAGACTGTACTGACATTGTTTGTCTGCCACAGCTCTGTTGCAAACTTTGGTTTTGAGGTTCAGCAGCCTATGGTAGGGCTCAGATTTTAGACTGCACTCCCTCTACTCTCAGCTCAACTGTCAAACAGCTTGTTCCTAAGGTTAAAATGTGCAGACAAGAATCTGATGTGTGCCCTAAAATTCAAGTGATTTACTCAATAAATCTCCAGAATGACTGATAGTTCTAATGTCCATTTCAATTTTTCCGTCTGAATCCCAGAGCAGCTGTAACAAACGGTGAGCAGGTAACTAGCTATTGACAGACATTCTTTTCCACCACTAGCTTCTGAATGTAGTAAGCACTTTGGAAACAGTACCGCTTGTGTAGAGCATACCCACACTGTTTTGGTATTTTGTGCCATGTCTGCATCTAAGAGATCGGTAACTTGTTTGTCACATCAGGATAAAAAAAATAAAAAATAAATCTCTGAATGCCATACTAAATGATGCAGATGGTGAACCTATTAAAATTTATTGCTTGATATCCAGCCAATTTCTTCTGCCCTGGGTGTAAATTGACATTATAATCAAATGCTATAAACAAAATTAGAATGCACTGCAATACATCATAATATATTAAAATTTCAAATCAAATACCATAATAGCTGCTGCTTTACAATTTCAAAACTTTTTTCAAATTACTTGTTTTGTTGGTAGAAATTACCTAAAACATTAGCTGGATAACTTGAAAACAAAACAAACAACCCCCCACAAAAACTCAAAGTGCAAACATCCTACATTGAAGATTATTACTGGTATTTTTTTTAAAAGCATGAAAATAGAAGCAGATCTGTTTATTTTCTTTAAACTTTGCACCATGAAGACTCAGACTTTTCCTAACGTGCTGTCAGTACATAACAGACTTGGTTTAATTTGGCTGAAGGCTTGCAAAAGCAGTCAATGATTGTGGAATGCCCGTGACTCTCCAGCTGAACACACTGCTTAGAGTGCTGAGCACAATTTTATAGGATAACGATCACGATGGTTACCTTAATCCCACCTCCTCTAACAAATTTTGCATACAGAAAGAATGAAGGCTCCATTCAAAATATGTACATCACATCTCAGAAGCATTTCCTGTCCTTTCACAATTCCCATTATGTCTTTATATATGCAGAACCACCACTGATAGATGTGGGACACATTAGTGATTAAGTTAAACCTGGCAAATTTGTAGCAGTAAACGTAATTTGGACTGATTCATATACTGAACTCTCCTTTCTACAGTAGAAAATGATTCTACTCATCAGAATTTAGCACATACTTTAATCTGTCACTATTTTTGAAAATGTTCTCTATTGTGAAGGAATAATGTTTAACTGCTAGAAGAAGAAACAAAGTTCCACAGAATCTTGTATAAAGCATCCTGTATTTCTCTGCTGTCTGCCAGATTTTAGTGAGACACACACCTGTGTATTCAGAAAAAAGTAAAACTAAGAATCTAATGGCAACATCTCTGTTGCTCTTCTGGGTAGAAGCATTCAAGTGTAAGATGTAACCAAATTGGAAATATGAAATGTTAGACACTAGCCTCAAAACAAGGAGCATACCTCCACTAGAACTGCTCTCTTCTTTTCTTCTCCTCTCTGCCTTACCCAAACCATCAAACACTGAAGCAATTTTTGCTGTTACTTTATTTTCAACTTCTGTCTCATCTATACAGCATCTGTATATGCCCTGACACACTAGAAAGGAGTGGAAGGGAAAAGTGAGGAAGATAACTGAACAAAAACAGCAAGCGAAAAGACGGCTAACAGTTAGCTAATACAAGTCAAGACTACAAACCAAGGCAAGAATTATGATAAAATGAAGGCTTTCCCAAGTCAAAAGCCACTAACAAAACCTAGAATACCTGATATTGCCATACTATTTTTGCATCTACCTTTCCCCTGCTGTCTCCTTTCTTGAAGAAGGAAAAAGGATCAACCCATTCACTGTACCCCAAAAGATTATGCATCTGCTGTGCAGCAAAAACATTTCAGTTTTTGAGGAGCTGGATAAATCCAAGATAGAGCAGATGAAGTTGTTATTTTCTAATACTATTGAAATAATGTCCTTACACTGCATAACTCCTCACCTAAGTATCTGCTGACAAGATTCCCACTTGGAACATGTTATGAACAGCCACATTGCCTGAAAGAACATAAAAAACTAACAAAATAAAACAAAACAAAACCAAAAAACCCACAAACATAGAGGCTGTCACTAGTGATTTTGATGACTATGGACTCACTTCCATGACAGCTAAGATAATCAATATTTCTGAGCTTTATTAATGAAACGTCGCAATTTGTATTCCAAAACTCAGATAAGATGCATTTCTTCTCTTTTTTTGCCCCTAATAAACATGGAGAGTGCAATGCATAATAAGAAGGATTAGGCTTTCAGCAACTTACAGTAAAATCCTGTTTGCTTATCAAGGAAAAACAGTCCCGGAGAACTGGCTTGCATAGCCTGTTTATGGTTCCACGCCCCCCCCCCCCCCCCCCCCCCCCACTCCACNCGCCCCCCCCCCCCCCCTTTTAAAACTGTCATTTGAGATTTCAACAATAGCAGGGAGTTATGACTTGGTACTTCTTTCACTGGTAACTAGCACAACTAAGTGTTGTGCTAGTGTGTGGCAAAATAAAGAGACATTTAAAAAGCACAATAATTTCTGCAACATACATCAACTTGCTGAAATGAGAAAAAAACAACTGTGTTCTAATAAACACCTATAAAAACAGGCCCTACCTGTTCAATATTTTTGACCCATATTTTTCCTACAATCTACTTCTAAAAGACCACACAAATTTGGCTACTGAATTTCAAGGAGACACAAATATTGGTTCCAGTCCATTTGCATAACTTCAGGCTTCATTGCCATCTCTGCTTGTATGAGAGCAAGCGCTGAAACAATCAGTCTTTACCCTGATTAGGTTGCTCCTTGGAATATTACTTCTGAGTAGAAAGAACTGGGATTTGTTTTGGGACACATTATTTTCTGGTCCCGTAAGAAAACTGCAGCCTAAGAGGAAACTGTTTTTCAAGTTACAGTAGCAAAAGGCTGGGATATCTGGTCACTTAAATGGGAAAGTTCAGCACACTGGAAAACTAGAAAAGTACAAACAAACCCACAAAACAACATTTGTTTCAGATGACTATCTCCAGGCACCTGGCATTATTATATGTATATATATTCTATTTGAATCTCTCTTGTTGATCTACTTATCCAGATGAGAATTGTATCTGGGTGACAGGTAACAGACTTTCAAAAATATTTTCCAGACAGGTTGAAAATGGTCAGTATTCTCACTCAAATGAAGACTCCCATCCATTCTACACATTCCTTATGAACTAATTAAAAGCTCACCCTCATTCTCCAGATATTGATGAGTGACACCAAATCAGGTATCTACTGTAAGGCAAAATTAAAANCCACTGCCTTGGGGAGCCTGTTCCATGCCCACCACCCTCTGGTTTCCTAACACCCAACCTGACCCTCCCCTGATGCAGTGCCATGGTATTCGCTTGAGCCCTGTCTCCATCACCAGAGTGCAGAGTGCCTGCCCTTCTACTCCCCTGTGAGGGAGCTGCAGGCTGANTCTTGTTGATCTACTTATCCAGATGAGAATTGTATCTGGGTGACAGGTAACAGACTTTCAAAAATATTTTCCAGACAGGTTGAAAATGGTCAGTATTCTCACTCAAATGAAGACTCCCATCCATTCTACACATTCCTTATGAACTAATTAAAAGCTCACCCTCATTCTCCAGATATTGATGAGTGACACCAAATCAGGTATCTACTGTAAGGCAAAATTAAAATAACCAAAAATATTCACTGGAGTGTCGAAGGTCACTGCTGTCTAATAAAGGATTTGTGACTACATGAAATTGGAAAAGAAATAGCTTATTCTGAAGCTATTTTCATCCCATTATCTCAAGTCAGAAGGAAAAAAACAGAAAATGCTGTTTAAAAGATTAGTTTAGAAATCTGATTTGCAATGAAGAAACACGACTGGCAATTCTCATCTCCTCCTTCCCTCAAATGTTTTAGATTGGATTCATTCTCTTTCTCCATAGGAGCTTATCTGCAAAGTTATTTTTCATTTTTGAGCCTGGTGTCCAGCAGCATGATGATTACTTCTTTATTTTAAGATAACTAATTGAACTTACTATTTCAGGAATTTTCTCATAGGGCAATTGCCCTTTTTGCTTCAGACAGGTGATGAGCACGCAATTTCCTGTGAATGCTTATTCAGAAGAAAAATAAGCACTCTAATTACTCACTTTATTTCATCACTATCTTCCTCTCTGNCCCTCCTTTGGATGCTCTCCAATATTTTTGAATCCTTCTAACACAGTGGTGCCCAAAACTGCACACAGTGCTTGAGGTGAGGCCACGCCACACAGAGCACCGTGGGATAAACCTTCCTCTTGCCAGTAGTGCTGGGCTAACTGNTCACTTAAATGGGAAAGTTCAGCACACTGGAAAACTAGAAAAGTACAAACAAACCCACAAAACAACATTTGTTTCAGATGACTATCTCCAGGCACCTGGCATTATTATATGTATATATATTCTATTTGAATCTCTCTTGTTGATCTACTTATCCAGATGAGAATTGTATCTGGGTGACAGGTAACAGACTTTCAAAAATATTTTCCAGACAGGTTGAAAATGGTCAGTATTCTCACTCAAATGAAGACTCCCATCCATTCTACACATTCCTTATGAACTAATTAAAAGCTCACCCTCATTCTCCAGATATTGATGAGTGACACCAAATCAGGTATCTACTGTAAGGCAAAATTAAAATAACCAAAAATATTCACTGGAGTGTCGAAGGTCACTGCTGTCTAATAAAGGATTTGTGACTACATGAAATTGGAAAAGAAATAGCTTATTCTGAAGCTATTTTCATCCCATTATCTCAAGTCAGAAGGAAAAAAACAGAAAATGCTGTTTAAAAGATTAGTTTAGAAATCTGATTTGCAATGAAGAAACACGACTGGCAATTCTCATCTCCTCCTTCCCTCAAATGTTTTAGATTGGATTCATTCTCTTTCTCCATAGGAGCTTATCTGCAAAGTTATTTTTCATTTTTGAGCCTGGTGTCCAGCAGCATGATGATTACTTCTTTATTTTAAGATAACTAATTGAACTTACTATTTCAGGAATTTTCTCATAGGGCAATTGCCCTTTTTGCTTCAGACAGGTGATGAGCACGCAATTTCCTGTGAATGCTTATTCAGAAGAAAAATAAGCACTCTAATTACTCACTTTATTTCATCACTATCTTCCTCTCTGCTTGTATATATATATATATACACACAGCAATAAAATGTTCTAAAATTCTCAGTAAATTCATGCCTTCTTCACAGGTCTTTAAGTCAATTACTTTTGCTCTGCTCTTACTGGCAAACAACAAACATTTTAACTCATCTTTCAAAGTCAAAAATCTTTGAAGAGCTGATACTTCCTCGAAAACAAACACAAAAGCAATCCCTCCATTAAAACAACTGGAGGTGGTTCCATATCTTCTTGATATTTTTCTCTAGAATGGAACAAGTCTAACTCCTACTCCATGCAGGAGCACTCCAAAAAACCAAAACAAACAACAACAAAAAAAAAACCACACAAGAACTCTCGCGTATTTCTGAGAGCATTGTTCAAATCTGGCAGGTTGGTGCTGTGACCACTGCCCACTGCCTTGGGGAGCCTGTTCCATGCCCACCACCCTCTGGTTTCCTAACACCCAACCTGACCCTCCCCTGATGNACACAGAGCACCGTGGGATAAACCTTCCTCTTGCCAGTAGTGCTGGGCTAACTGCACCCCAGGGTATGGTTAGCCCTTTTGGTTGCCAGGGAACACTGCTGACTCAGTGGAGCAGAGGGCTGCAGTGGGTGAATTACATATTAAATATGTAGAAGACAGGAAGGTTATTAATGAATTACTCTGGAATTCTATAACTTCATAGACCAAAAGTGAATAAGAAATACAGGACAAGAACACATGTCAAAATCTAACTTTCACAATGCATTTCACATGGTCAGGAGCACTCTTTCCTTTCACTGTGAGTAGAGTAATAATGTCTTTAACCTAACTAATTGTGTGCTGTTTACTTCACTGATAGCCTTGCATGCTCTTTAGTACGGAGTTGATTCTCTGTTCTGGCCTCTTGTTATTCAATCACTTGTCTGCCTTATCTCAGGAGAACAGGTAATCACTGTGGCTGAAAGGGTCAAGCTTGTATGGTTGGCATATCTAAACACACCCCCTGTAAGTACTATCCTCAAGAACATAAAACTTCGAAGTGCTCTCTTGATGAGATAACTTGATTGTCTTGGGATTATCATTACAATGGCCTTCTTCACAATCTACTGGTAATCATTGTTTACATTTTGAAGTCCTAAAGAGAAACAGACATGTCTGAGCAGGCTTGAGTTCTTATTTTCTTTTTGTTTGGGTGTTTCTATTCATATGAATTTTTTCATGTCAACAGAACTTTTCACTGTTAACTTTCAAGTTCCTTGAAAGCTAAGTCATGCCCAATGTTAGACTAGTTCTTTATCGATTTGCTCTGTTTCAGTTTTTCCCCTTCCAAAAGCAATCAGAACACGTAATCTTCATACAGTAATAGAATACATTTTAGATGTCATTTTCCTAGACACTCTTTTAATCATATTCTTATCAGAGCAATCCTCTTATGAATTACCATATGTAAACATAACAATTAGCAAAGCCTGTGCCTAATGCTCAGACATTTTGGCTGTTTAAATTTGTCCATCAGTAATTAACTCTTTATACCTTAGTTAAAATAAATATATTCACTCTCCATTTAATACTTCAAGTTTAATACTTCACGGAGAGTTTTCATTTCAAAGAATTTGTTGTCCTTGACTAACTAAACAGGGTATTTGAGCTTTTCCAACCAGATCTACAAAACAAAAACAATGGCCATTACGGACAGATTGTTTTACAGAGAAGATGCATCAGATACTGGTCACCCTGCTTTGTGATCTATGCAGACAGACCATTCTGTATGGAACAACATGAGATGGCTCACTAGATCTGACAGCTCACTGACATTGATGGGGAAGACTCACTGTCCTTGACCCTTTTAGCCATGTCTACTTCCAGCCATACGTTCTTGTCTCATCCTTGAACGGACACATCTTTCAACTGAGCTGATTCAGTTCATTAACCCAGAAGAAAATTCTCTAATTTGTTTTGCTGGCTTAGTAAGGCATTTCAGGTCATAGCAAGGACCAATGAGTACCTGAGCTGGTGGAACAAAGCACTCAAGGTTTTGAAGAAGACAGTTACCGTAATTCCAATCAAACAAGTACTGGAGAAGGGAGGAAAAAACCAAAACAAACATCGCAAAAAGCTTATTTTTCTTACTAAACTGTTGCAAATTTATCCATAGGCTGAGGAAGATAAAAATCATAGAATCATAGAATGGTTCAGTTTGGAAGGGACCTTAGAGATCACCTTGTTCCAACCCCCCTGCCATGGGCAAGGACACCTCCCACCAGACCAGGTTACTCAAAGCCCCATCCAGCCTGGCTTTGAATACTTCCAGGGAGGGGGCATCAACGACTTCTCTGGGCAACCTGTTCCAGTGTCTCACCACCCTCACAGGGAAGAATTTCCTCCTTATATCTAGTCTAAATCTACCCTCTTCCAGTTTATAACCATTACCCCTTGTCCTGTCATTTTCTATCCTTGCAAAAAGCCCCTCCCCAGCTTTCCTGTAGGCCCCTTCAGGTCCTGGAAGGCTGCTATCAGGTCCCCCCGCAGCCTTCTCCAGGCTGAAGAGCAATAATTAATTTTAATAAAATAAATTGCTTTTGAATTTGGTGCACATGTATTCTATTTTATTCACTAATGTAACTAGACAACTAAAAAAATTTGCGACAGTTTATCACGAACAAACTGGCTAATGGTACAAAAGGATCATTATAATCATCTCATGGAGCAAACTAAGTAATAGCATTTTAGAAAAAGACATACTTTCCTTAACAACAAATATTGTAGAGAAAGTATTCCAAGGGAAATCTGGCCAAAGCAGAAACTTCTATTTTGTGCAAGTTTAAGCAGATGCTGTCAAAGCAGATATGTAAAGGTAATAAACAGAGTAACATCTGGGCAGCAGAATCAAATCACAACCAAGTGGGGACATTACAACTGAGCTAAAATATAGCAGTTTGTATACATGAGAATGGGAACTTTGGTTGGATTTTGCTTTAAAGTTTTTGTTAGTATAAATCATGACTGCTGCAACCTCTACAGTATTTGTTGGATGAAACCCTTGGAACTGCCTAATAGCCAACACAATCTGAATTAAACAGCCAATCTGAAGAACAGTACATCTAGAACCATAACCCTCTGCTTCTGCTGTCCTAAAGTCTCAAAGAAGTCAGTCACTTCATCAAGGATAGGGAGTTCTTTATCCTTTATCCTTCTAAAATTCGTAGTTTAAATGCAATCCTTATTAGCTTCTGAGAGGTGACGAGAACTTAGACAGTAAGGGTAACATAGTATCAGATGCATCTTGAAATAATGATGAGCTTCATGTGGTTCATTCTTACAGCCTGACAGATTTGTATGGGGAAAAACTCAGCCCACCAAATAATTCAAACCTTTGCTTTACAGGAAAGTTTAATCAGACATGATCCTAATGATGCCTTTCAGAATGTTATTTATGTTGAATGTGCCATGTTTAGATCTTAGAAATAATAGATCAAGCAACACATTTAGAGCTTTGTGAATCGTTTCTGTCACCCTGATTAATTTATTTGGACAGGAAAGCCCTTTCAGTGTTAGTCCTCAACATTAAAGTGGCCAAAATGCATCACTGAAGCCCTTGGTGTAAAGTCTCTGCTACGAAGCCAGATTATATCACTGTACAGTTATCGTTCAGCTCTGATATTTCTGCCATGGATCATTAGCCAGGTGCTAAGGAGACAAATGGCAGCATTTGTCACTTGATAGCTTGCACTGTTTTTATACTAAGAGCTTATTTTATCAAAGTACAAGTAGTTCTGTCTTCTTGATTCACATTCTGACTGTGTATGGTAATTCTGTAAAGATATAAAGTAAAAAAATTAGTGGAGAAGAAATGACTTTCTTTTGCACAATTATCTCCACGTTTAAAGCTTTAATGGCAATTTATTTGCTGCATAAGCAGCTTCCAGGTGTAGTTTACTCTCCTTCAATCTCATATTTTCCTTTTCATTTTGCTAATTCACTGGTTTCAGAAGAGCGTTATTTTACAGTATAGCCAAACATTTTAAAATAATAGCCACCACCAATTGTCAGTGACTGTACCAAAGTGGTTTACTTCAAAGCACTGTGTGACAGCATGCAAGTCAATGCCAAGGTCTTTTCATTGTGCACCCACAGCAAACAAATTGAGCTAAACAAGTTCAAAAGCAAGAACTGGATTGGCTGAGAGTGATTGAATAGAACTGTGTGCACTTCCAGGAGTATTCCATAGTTACACTCTCTTTCACAATAAAATTGGATTAACCTCTAGAAGATATGGGAACTTTTGCCTAAATTACTTGAGATATTGTACAACTGCAGAGAGCTTATCTAAATAAATCACACTGGAATTATTTAGATATCTAAGATTATGACAGGTTTTAGTTATACTTTTGCTTTATATAAATTACCTGTATTTTACTAGGAGAGAAATATGTCTCCCTTCTCTTCAGCTAAATAGGGCAATAACAAACCAAACCCTGAATGTTTTATTAGAATTAAAGTAGCAAGCAGCTAGCCAGATTAAACCAAAACATTTTCAAGCAATTAATGTAATTGATTACTCAGAATCAGGAGACAGTAAATAATTACTCAACAGGTTGCAAAGGCGAACATAATTAGAATAATTAACTATGTCAGGCAATAAATTATTCTGCTCAGTATTGGTCCAATGAAATAAAGAATCTTTAAAAAACAGCTAGTAAGACATTTACAACTCTGTATCTCCCCAGGCTTGGGCAATCTGAATGCAACCTATGAAAATGCATTTTTTAAGCAATATCAAATATTTGAAGAATACTTTCTAACCTCAGGAAAAAGTAACTAGATGTCTTAGTTTCTAACTGAAACTTTCTCATTTAGTGTCTGCTACAAAGCTGNCAGCTGGGAGGAAGGGGGGAGGGGGAGATGAGCGAGAGGCTGTGTGGGGTTTCCAGGCCTGCCGGCTCAACCCATAACACCAAAGACATTAGGGTACATCAGCAAGACTTAGTACAGTGGGCATTGTTGTTAAACTTGAGTCCATATGCACTTGGAAAATTTCCTCTCAAAGAAGAGCAACAAACCTGGTGGGGAGTCTGGAGCATAAGTTCTACTAGGAGTGGCTGAGGGAACTGGGATTGTTTAGTCCGGAGAAGAGGAGGCCCAAGAAGGCCTCATTGCTCTCTACAGCTAACTGAAAGGATGTTGTACTGAGGTGGAAGTTGGCCTCTTGTCCCACAGAACAGCAATAGGGTGGGAGGCAATGGCCTTAAGTTGCACCAGGGGAAGTTCAGGTTGGATATTAGGAAAACATTCTTCTCTGAAAGAGCAGCCAAACACTGGAACAAGCTGCCCAGGGAAGTGGTGGAGTCGCTGTCCCTGAGGTGTTCAAAAAACGTGGAGATGTGGTACTTAGGGACATGGTTTAGTGGGCATGGTCATAGTGGGCCGAGGGTTGGAATATATGATCTCAGAGGTTTTTTCCAACCTTAATGATTCTATGATTCCACTATCCAAGGGAAGCAATAGGAACTAAATATCAAGAAATTATTAAAGGAGGGTTTCAAGGGGATTGAGCCAAATTTTTCAGCTGTATCCAGCAGCAGGATAAGAAGCAACAGGAATAAATTGAAGCATGGGAATATCCATTTGAATATGAGGAAAATCTTTTTTACTGCAAGGGTGACAGAGCACTGAAACAGATTGTCCAGAGAGGTTGTTAGGTCTTCTTCTCTGAAGTTATTCAAAAAACCGACCTGGATGCAACCCTGTGCAACGCACTCTAGGTGACTGCTTGAGCAAAGGGGTGGACTAAATGAGCTCCAGAGGTCCCTTCCAACCATAAATATTCTGCATGTTTGTGAAAGAACCCACACCACACTAGAGGCATTAGGTACTTGGACTCCAATCATAATGTGAAAGCTTTATAGTTTTTATTTGTCAGACAAGGGTCTGAAGTACCTGGATATATTCCTTTACTACAGGAGACATCCAGCCTCTTACCAGGATGCATAGTAAGCAACACATTATACACACACCAGACAGGAAGTCTGGATGGTTCTCCTATAATCAAGATAGCCAATTTTGTAAATTTTCTGGAGGTTAGGGAGATGGGAAGTTCACAAACCAAAATATTTTCAACTTTCCAAAATTAATCTTGCTTAAAAATAAAGACAAATATAACTCTAGACTTCTACCCACATCAGGAAGAAAATCCACCACTATGAAAGTGAAAGCATTTTTGGCTATGAGAAAATAAAGCTTGATTTCATGAGTTATTTGAACAAATCATTCTTACAGAATGCAGTAATTGAAATAATCCAGTTATGGGCCCACACACTCAGATATTGTGCAGGTATTTAGCAAATTCAAAGAGGCAGCAGGAGATAGCAAATTGATGCATTATAAACTTACACTATTAAATTTAATATTTTATCCTGCTGAGTTCATTGGCAAGACAAGTTAATTGTACAGCTACCAGAAGACTACAGAATGAGTTTAACACAGGATCTTATGAAAACATTTATTGATTCCTATACAGTAATTTTAATCTATTAGTGCAGTGACTGCACAGCAATGTACTTCATTTCATAGTAATACTGGACCAATGACCTCACTGACTAATACAGACAATCATAATCAGTCAGCATTTTATTGGAACTTCTTAAACCACCAACCTCGCATTTTACGTGGGCATTCATATATAAATGTAGTTCATCAGATTAATAACGAATTCCCTTAATTGTGATCACTGTTGTGACTAGGAGGATGTGCAGACATTTTCAGATTAACTTCTGAGCAAAAGTACTTTTTCTTTTAGGTTTCAACAGGATCAACTTTGTATCAATTCTTCATAGTGCTCCTGGAAGACAATCTGGATAAACGTGATTTATCAGAGAAGTCTCATGTTTTTGATTGTGCAATATGCTCAGATGTGTAACATGAACTACTCTGATTTTCTAAGGAAGACAAATGCGTATTTTCTTTTAATTAGTAGGTTATGTTGTCGAACCATAGAGATGAGGAGCAGATGATTGGACACAAGATTCAGGAGAGAGTAATTTTGTTGTGCAAAATGTGGATGTGCGTAGAAGAGAAGATTACTGACTGTCTTGTAAAGAATGAAGACGACCCTAAAAAGAATCCTGCATATCTGACCTAAATGGCAATCTCTGAACAGAAGACTTGATAAAAAAAAAAGTCTCAAATAGTCATTCTACAGAGCACGTAATTTGCCTTTTTTTTATTGAAACCTCCTGATAGAGAACGATTAGTCATCTAATACTGAAAACATACATTGAGTGAATATCTATCTACTTTTCCAAAATAATTAAACTATATCTCATAAGAAATTCTAAGTATATGCAACAGATTTCTGTAATTCAAAAATAGAGTTGTTTGGTGATTTTATATCTGTTCTGAAGACATCATTAATCAGGTTTGAGGAGAAACATCCTAATATTTTTCCTTCATTTTCTCAAGCGACTAATCTGTTAATAACATTAGTTTAATGGTTAGTCGGGACCCATACTGCAGGCCACCTTTGCAGATAAAAGGATACGAGGCTTTCTTCAAATATCAGAGAGAACAATTGCCTCAAAAAACAATCTGAAATTCACATTAGGGTCTGGTGTTTAACATAAGTTATCTTCCCTGTATGGGAAGCCAGAATGGTGAATGGGGACATCAGTCAAATATCTTCACTAACTGGCTGGAACACTAGAAGAGAAGGTTACTTAGATTAACCTCAGATAGCTGTTTTCTTTAGGTTATCTCCATCTGTGAGAAGAGATTGGCTTTAGGGGAAAGAAAAAAAAAACAGAGCTAAAATCTATTAACTGGTGTAGAAGGAAGGGGTTTGGAATGGCAAGGAGGGTTAGTTTTACTATGGAGAGGTTAGAATTAACTTTTGCAAAAACTCATCTTCAGTTTTTAAATATCACTAGTACTGTTCAAAATAAATACTCTAGCAACTTCGTTGAGTACTTGATTTCTCAAAGGAGGTTTGGAGCCGTAATCTTTTTGGGAGCATGTGTAAATATCTTCAAAAAATCAAGGTGATATGTTACTGTTCTGAAAGCAAGAAACAAGAAGGCATGTACATAGAATATATAAAAGTGAAGAATTAAGGGAGTGTCAAACCTTTTGAGCAATGCCACATAGAGAATAATCATCAATTATTCAAATGGTGGATCAGCACATTTTTGATGTAATTTTTTTTTTGTCTGCACATCTTTCCCCAACTGGCTAGAAACTTCATTTGTTATCTGTTATTCTTCTGCCATCAGTGAGAATTTTAACCAAAGTATTCTAGGTTAACAGGACAAAAATTTCTCCTAAAATATCAATTCACAGCCACACTTCTTTAAAATTCAGAATTAGTCCCATGATATTTTTTTCATTGTGGCCATTACAAACGAATAGAGTATTTCATTTGCACTTACTGGCACATAACTGGATTTTGTGCAACTGTATAGCAAAAATATCATGTTAGCATGCAACAAAACATGTTGTTCTTCATGTCTCATTGGGTTTGCACAGAGCAATGAAGTATTCATCTTTAAAGTATTGGCTTTTCTCTAATTCCTGACAAGACCTGCTCAAGTTACTTACATGCCAAGCCTCACAATGGGTATTGAATTTGACAATCTAATTTTCAGATCAACTGGTAAGTTTCTCTAACCTTGCTTGAATTATAATGACCTTCCATGTCAACCACACAAACATCCTGCAAAGTTTGTCGTAGTCTGATCCTAGTTTGGGCTTGCGTAATTGGATGCCCACTCATAAAAGGGAGAGTATGCTTTTTTCCTAAATGGTATTTGAAAAAAGTATATTTATGTATACACATGAAACAAATTCATTTTTGAACAGCTCTGTGATGAATAGAGGTTAAAAAAGGTCCAGTGCAATCGAACAGAAACATATTGGTTGTCATGGTGAATAAAGCCATATAGTAAGCCAAATACATTTCATTTTATTCAAACTGTTATTCAGATATCCATGAAAGTCTTTTATCATTAGGAACAAAAACACAACTAGACCGTAGAAACTGATTTTGTTGACATGGGTACACATAACATGATGTAAATTCCTAACTTAAGGTAAAATATTTATCAGAATACTAAAATAAACTCAGGTAGAATGTCACCAATCAATGACTGCTGGATTGGTAAAGTTAACTAAAGGTAAATACAGCATGCAAGTCTCCTATATCCTAGGCAACAGCTATCAAACCTGGAGCCATAATATTTTTTCATTCCAGTTGTCAGTATAAAGCATCCAGTGGACTGTTTGTCTGACAGATCTTTTGAAACAACACCATTGAAAGTGAATAACATTTTCTTCAATGATCTGAGCTACATATTAACTTACAGAGGATAACTTAGTCAGTGACAAACAAAAAATGCAGCACAACTGCATTCCATACGGCCTTTAGAAAGCTAAAGCAGTTTTATGCGCTCTTGGCCCTATGCCAAGGTGGTTCTTGATGGAATTCTCTCTATTTTACATTTTAGTTTGGAATGCCCAACAACAGAAATATTTCTTGCTGACAATTCTAAATGCCAAGCCAATTTTTAAAGTGCTTTCTTGCTACAAAATGTATTCTACATTTTGCACAGTTTTGTAGATCAACGTCATGCCTTTGTGGTCAAGAATACCAATAGCAAGAATTTCTTCATTTTATCCCAGCTGCCACTGCCCAGATAGGAGTGTTTTCAGAGGCAGAATGGTCAAATACAGAATACTTAACTATATCTTTATATAAGTAATGCATGTTGTATAAAGTCATCAGTTCCCAATGTGACAACAATCATCTCGCCGCTGACTGGTATTCTATATTATAGTGAGGACTTTACTCTGCATAATACGAAATCACTTGAATTCACATTCGTACAGTGACTAACTATGGAGGATGCTCTGGATTCTGATAAAAAGCAATGCCTTGAAAGTTATTGAATACTAGTCTATGTTTTTATCCAAGGTTTTGGGGCACAATAGGCAATAATTCCAAATAAATGATTTAAACCAAAAATCTCTAGAAGGAAATAAAAAGATCTGAACCACCATGCTTGATAATCTGGCAATGTTAATTTTCAGTAACGTTGCAGGAGTCCTTAAGGTCAGAAAAAAATTACCTAATTTTACTGATGAAAATTTTAGTATGGTTACAGTTATGGGAAAACTTGAAAGGATGTCTCTTGTGAATGTTGACCGCAACCCCTTATTTTTTTCTGCTCTGACCTCTGTGTTAGAGCTCGCTTTCATATTGATAACTGATGGTGAGGCTTTGCTTTTTCCCACTCTTGCTCTATTTGGATTTAAAAAGCACATACAGAAGTACCGTGCAATACTAGTGGTGAACAAAGATGTAAAACTAGACCCTTAACAGTAGATGTGCAGATGTTTTTCCATTGAAAGTTACACTGCAGTGTAACAATAGGAACTTCACTGGTTGAGGACACTCCTAATAGTAAAGCCAGAAATGCAAAGCAGTCAGATGATCAGCCAGAAAGGAAAAAGTAGCAGCAAATAGTAGCAGCAGACATTTTTTACGCAGAGGGGATCATTAAAGTCATTACGGCACAGACAAGAAGTACAAATTACTACTAAATCCAAGAGCAACACCATGAGTGTTTCTCCCTCCCAGTTTTGCAGTTCCAATTCAGTGATATTAGAATTTAGCATCTCTCAAATAAATTTAAATATTTTTATTTTTTTTTTTTTAAAAAAGATTACCTTGCTACCCTTCTCCTTTGAAAGAAAAGGCCACCTCTAAAAACGCTTGAGAAATATTTTTCAATGAAATTTGTTCTGAGCATGGAAAAGGGGAAACTGAAAGTTCTATTCTATGTAATATTTGCTCAGATCTTTTTTTTTTTTTTTAAATCTAAAATTTCAAAACGGGCTAAAACTAAAAAAAAAAACAGAATGACAACAAAAAATTAAATTAAAAAAAAAAACAAACAAAAGACCAAAACTCTAGCTGTCATTGTTTAACATAAGCACATGAAGTTAACAGTTCCCTAAGATTTGACAAATGCCTTGGATGGCTGAAGAGGCGAGGTAGATTCCAGCTCACTGTCTCATATCATCCCACTGGCTTCTGCACCGCTGAGAGTAGAGAAAGAAAAAGATCTTATTTCATAATAAAAGCAGATTTGACAGACATGTGGGATGTAAAAGTCAAACGACAAGATGACATTTTTGTGGTGGCTTCTGATTCAAGATCTTCCTGAGCTCTTTGCAAACAAGTTGCTGAACAGAGAATGCTAATATTCCACCTTTCTCTGAGCTACGTTAGAGTAGCTCACCAGATTCTCAGATATCCTGTTGACAAAGAGCAAAGGCTGTTATACACAGGTAAGAATAATTCAGAATTTTCAGCATAACTTCGGAGAGTCTGCCTGCTGAATTGTTAAAATGCTATTCTGTTGCTACCTTAATTTCCTTTGACAGAAAAGTGAAAATGCAGATTCATTCTGAATATTGAAATACATGTCTGCATATTTGCATGCTATTTTTTTGAATGCACTTTCAAGCAATATGAAGAAATGACAGAGAGAACGAAAACATTTAAGGTGCTATAGAAATAACAGAATTTACACCAGACTAGAGATACCAAAATCCTCAGCTAGGATTTGCTCCTTTTTTAAAAATCACAGCTAATTTTTCCAATTGCACTAAGTGCCAAAATAAATGACTTTTTTTCCTGGGTATAAGATCAATAAATTATCACTGTTTCTTGCAGGGTGGAGTTTTGACTCTCCTGTCTCCAAATGTTTCATTTTCTAATTTTTACTTTACAAATGTATAACATTCAAAGCATTCTTTTGGTCATAAAATATTTAAAATTCAATCTGTTCTGTTCATCTTCTATCAGTTACAACTTGGTGCAACAACATGCAAATGCACGTTTAACAAATTTCTGTCCCTTTTAGCAAGTAGCGTTTCTGTCATAGTTTTACCTCAGCTCTGCTGAGTGAATTCTGTTTCTGACAAATTATCATTTCCGTAGTCCTACAATCCTACAGACAAATGGGAAGCCATCAGTTAACAGCTAATAATCAAAGATTATTGAAACACAGCATTCTTTGGCCACCATCAGTCATGTTTCAGAAAATGCAGTATTGAGAGGTAAAAAGCTATTGCACAATCTTGACAACAAATGCACATATTAACAGATAAATCTACAGAGAACTTTTTAGAGATGAGGTACTGTTTTTCAGACACAGTACAGATTAATCTAGCCTGAACTCTAGTAAAGACACAAACTTCAACATCTTCTGTTTACAAGTATGGTGTTTTTGCACTAGTAGAATTTCATGCTTTGTGTAAAAAAACCTTTCAATCTGTGTGTGAGTGTACAGTGCACTTAAAACAGAGAAATTAAAAAAGGTAACAAGGTTAGTCACATGAAGGCCCAAGACTGCATATGACAAAACTTAAATCGCACAGGGCTAGCAAATAGGTAACCGAGAATTGCCGCTTTCAGGATCTCATGTTTTTTGGCTAAACTCTGCCAACAACTGTTTCTTTACCAGAAACAAACCAATATTCTACCAATGAGATAAATTACAGCTTCTGCCAAATATTAACTCAAGATTCTTGCTAATGATGACTGAAGAGCACCTTCAAGAATTCATACCATGCAACAGAAATCAGAAATAATAGTGCAAAATAAGCTAGCCTGAAGGATTTATGAGTTACCTATGGAAAGAGATGTGTAAAAGGAACATGGATCCAGGTTAAGTCAGTCATTCAGGCTCTGAAAAAACTCATATGGAGTTTCTGCTTTGCCCAAAGCAGAGTGAGGCAACTTACGAAGAGAATTTTTCGTAGTTTCTTAATTCTTCTAAGTATGAATCTGAATTAACATAATCTTTTCCCGTATAGATAATCCACGGAATATGTGAGATAAAGACATCAAAACACATTACAAATAAAGACTGAGATTTGCTCATTTTGAACTCATTTGGGCAGACTGTTTTCATTTTCCCCATAAGGTATGTTCTCTTTGTTCTTATTCAGTTCACTTTGCATTTTCTAAAGCACACATTGTTTAAGGCTTGGGGCATTCGTTTCGTGCTCAAGGACAAAGAATGAATTTCTATTCTTAGGGAAACACACAGCTGGGAGGAAGGTTGAAGAACTCTAGTCCTCAAGCATTCAGCCCATGGTCTAGGGCAAAAATGTCTTGAAAAGAAACTGTATGTATATTCACCAAACAGAAAAAGCTAATGTTAGGAATCAGAGACTGAAATTCAAAGCCATAGGTCTCCATTCAAAGGAAAAAAAGAAAAAAACAAATGTCTTCAAACCGATATGTGATTCTAGCAAGAATGCATGTAAATGTTTAAAAGTGAATTAAATTTTATTGAAATTTTATTTCTTCAAACAAGATAAGATAGGCAGTACTTTTATGGAGCACGGTCATTGAAGGTTGAATTACAAAAATTTTGTGAAGTAACATAATAGTCAATTAGATTAAGTGTTCAGATTTTACAGTAACATAACCTCATTAGTAGATTAGTTAGTTAAGTTCTTTTTACAAGAATTATTTTCCTTAAGATCTTCTGTTTTGTTGAATTTCTCATCTTCCTGTCTCTCCCTGACACATAAAAACCTGCTTATTAGGTTGCAAATGCAGACAGCAAATTACTAGCAGCAAATACATAACCTAGAACCACACAGTACAGAGCAACATACTAGCCTTGTTCTTGTCCTACCAAATACTGGACTCAAGTGCTCGGAAAGGGAGCATAACAAGCCTTGCTACATGTGGTACAGCTGGCCTGAGTCTGAGATAATACTGATCAGCTGCAGCTGGCAGCTAAGACTGCATTATGGAAAACAAGGGAGTTGACAATGGAAGGAGTCCCTTAACAGGGCCATAGCAGATTTTTTAAGACTTATCTTCAAAACTTGGTCCAAAGGGGGTTAATTTTGATGTCTAGTATTCAGCTTTCTTCTGGATCACTGAAACAACACAACTGAATTTATTCTGCATCTATATACATTTTCCAATTATCTTCTTAAAATAAAATAACCCAAAGAGACTATTACCTGCGTAAGTCTGCACTGTAGCTCTCATTTAAATGTAGCGTAGGAATGGTAGTTAAAAACATCGTGAATAAGAAACATTGTGCTAATAAGTTAAACTGAGGAAAAAGAGAGAGTTTCTTTAGCAGTAACACAACAAGAAGGACCTCTCTGGACTACTATCAAGACCCACAAGATGGTAGATAAGCAATAAAAACAAAAAGAAGAAAAAAACGATACAAGCCTATTTTCTACAGGTCAAGCATCTACTAAAAATGATTATCTTTTGCGTCAGTGCTATGAAATTTATTACAATAAATATGAAAACAATACAAGTTACACTTCACTATCTCTGATACAGATGTATTGCTTTTGCGATAACAGGCCTTCAGTAAGCTAAGATCTAGGGTTTGCTATTAATGAGCAGTAAAGCTGAAAGAAACTTGTAATTATGGGCCCTATCTTTTTAAGATATTTTTATCTAAATAAAATGCTCAGTTTATTGTATATATAAAAAGCAGAGAAGTATAATAAGCATACAGGGCTCAAGAACCCACTCCCCTTCATGCATCCACCTTCCCCACTTGCAGCTTGAACAGAATGTTTAAGTTAGTCTATGAATTATTTTCCTAATCAAAACAAAAAAGAGATCTTCCCTAGAACATGTCCATCTCAACAACCTTAGATGAACGTGTACAGGCAGCTAGCACTGAACTAAAATTCAAGGCAATCAAGTTGCTCTGAACACTGCACAAGGAATAGGAGACAAGGGAAAAAAGTAGTTTTCAACAGCTTGTACCAAAATTTCTCAGAAAACTTTCCTTGAATTATCTTACCTTTCCAGCAGATCATCTATTTTCTGGGAAGATCTCAGCCTACACACAGCTCTTATCAAGCAGGACTTTTCTTAGTTACTTATCAAATACACTTTTTTCTTTAAAATACAACACAACCATAATCTTTTTCCTTCTTTTCTGTTCCTTCTAAGACTTCTAGTCAATTTATTGGTTTCTTTCTCTCTCCCTCCCACTTCTTAGAAACAATTAATCATTAATTGGAGCCACCTGCTTGAATTATCCCTCTCTACTGTTCTTGTTCAGGTGTGTGAAACTCAATGCAACTAAGCCATAGCTACTCCAGTAGCAATTATTCACTTTTGTAATGCAATAAGTAACTCACAAACCAGGAAGGAAAGGATTATCTTTTCAGTTTTGTGTATGAACCAAAAGATCAAGGAAAGGTTGCTCTTCATTTACATCCTCTACGCTCAGTCTAACAACTAGCCTGAATGAAATCTTTAGGTAAGACAGGCAATTAAAGGTTAAAGCCAAGTGTACATTTATTCTTCATGAAAAATGAGATGACATGACATAAAGAAACTTGTTGTCACTTCTTCATTATCATGAGCAGTCAAAAACATCTTTCCATAAGAACTCTCTGACTGACAATTGGAGCAGCCCAGTGCCTGAACTCTGTCTTATAGAGGTCGTGTTGACAGTGCAGGAAGAAATACTGTGAAAGGAAGGAATGTCAGAGGGCTGCGTTTTTGGGGTATAATTAATAGCTACGTAATTATTTCAGAATATTATTTCTGAAGTTACTTTACACCTCTTCTATTGTCTTTTTAATGCAAATGAGATGTGAAAATCTTTACATTTCTCCAGAGAAACATTATTCTAGAAAAAAAGACCTATTCCAAGTAAAGCCAAGTAAAATATATAATTCCAAATGGACTGTGTATAAAAAATCATCTGAATTCAATCTGCAGTCTGTATGCATTCTGTTCAAAGGTTTATGGCCTGAAATCACTCCAGATATAAGAAATTCAGAGCTTGGAGACCAAACAAAACATATTTCAGATTAGCTTTACTTGCTTATTCTGTTCTCAAATGTCAATATAAAGACAACTTGAAAGAGATCTTGAAATCTGATCAATTATTTTTTTTATCACATCATGAAAATCATTCCAGACACATACATTTTCTTCCAATATCAGACATATGGAAAATCTGACCTGTTTTTGTTAAATGTATAGTCATACCTTACGAACTCCTGACTTGAGACACGAAGTCTTTTACTTCCTTTTTAGAACTGAAATTCTTTTAAGTGCTGTGATGTTAATTTTATTTCTTTTTGGCAATAAACTCAATGAGTCCAGTTCTTCAATCTGTAATTATACATTTATATAACTGAATTTCAATTGAAATGAACATTATATATCAAGAAAACAAAAAAAAACATTCCTAATGAACAAAAGTAATTTAAAATTGCCAAGAGTGGGAAAATAGAATAATTAGTTTCTTGCCTAACAAGAATAAAAGGGGTTTCTACAAAATACAGTGTACAAAACGGAAGTGAAATGTTTCAGTAAGTAACCATTGTGCAAAAAATAGAGAAAATATCAAGTTGCAGAATTCTGTTAAACTGTATTATTTGGCCCCAATCTTTTTCATCATCAAGAAAAACAAAGAAGAGGAAAGCCCAGCATCAATTTTAGATGTTTTTTGCCTACTCAAGCAATGAGAAATCTGTCTCTTCTCCTTGTAGAGAAAAGACTTCCCTAGCTTGGCAACAACTGGGCTGAGATAAGTGAAAATTTCTGTCCTTATTTAGAGCCAAATAAGTAATTAATTGAATTGGATCTACAGTGCCTGATTCATACTGAGTGGAAGAGTGCATTCTGTCATCAATTTGGCTAGCTATTTGTATACTAACATTTTCTTTAGATGCAATGTCTTCACTACACTGTCCTCTGAGCTATGTAGCTACTTTATGTTTAGCTCAAAGCAGACTATCATCATTTGGAAGTGCTGTGGCTCACATTCCCCAAAGCACTTGGCATGTACAATGAGAACCAAATTTTCAATAGATGTAAGCATGCTGTGAAAGAAAGGCAGTACTGTAAAACTGCTCTCACATGCAGTCCAGCTGGGAGATACTGGATCTAAATTCATATTTCATGTTTGGTATCTAAATGGAAACTCATTTTCTTTGAAGAGCTGGTCTCAACTGGAAAATTAAGATGATAAAAACAAAACCTAGATCCCTCTTGAAAATCTTGTCTAACCTTTTCTTTTGAAGAACTTTGGCTCTCTTCGTTTTATAAAAGACAGTCAAGCACAACAATTTTCCTTTGTCTCCAGCTCTCAAGACATGCAAGTTGCATTTCCTGTGACTAAAGAAGTGTGCAGTAAGCGTCAAACTGGATTCTGTAAATGCAGATAATCATCATTGCTAAATTCAGTAGGTACATCAATTTAGCAGATGAGAATTAATCCCATAAAGTGGGGAGGGAAATGTATTGGATCTTATGCATGTTACAAAACTAAGATAACTATTTTGTCACACTGCCAGTAAAACTTAAAGTTTGGGTGGAAATAATATCTTTCAAAATTATGATCATGTCAGAAAGGAAGCTTTTTGCTCAGTCTCTCTCTATAGTGAGAGATTGACTACTCTATAGTACTACTCTGTAGACTGATTACTCTATAGTCGAGTGAAACTTCTTGTAAACACCAAGCAGCATATGAAAAATGAAATTAAATTCATGTGGAGGGACTTGTCTGGCTCAATTGGTCTTTCCATTCTAATTACACATTACTTCAGTCAGATATTTCAACCTCCATAAATGTATTCATAATGTACTTATAATTCAATATTTCATATCAGAAATGTTATATTATTTCCCATCCTTAAAATAATATCTCTAAGCAACATTTTCCAATCAAAAACTATAGAAAATTTCCATCAGAATATATATTATTCCTATATTAAGAACAATAAACTCAGCAGAGCTTAGCGCTGCGCTGAAGTGACATCTGTGTTAGTTCTTAACTAATGTTATAAATAATAATTCTTATATAACAATCTATCTATTTTTATTGTTATTAGCTTGGTTTTCAGTGATGTTGAACATCAGATTAATACTGAAGTGATGTAACAATGAATTCCAGAAGGAGAATGCTGGAGTCCTAACCATACCTGAAGAATTCTCACTGTTAACCTCCTAAGCAGTCATTCTGTTGTCCAGATTCATTTTTATTTAAATTTAAATAATCAGATAACTAGTCTCTGAAAAAAGGATCTGATTTTGAAAGCTACCATTTAAAGACAAGATTCCTCAACATTTCAGAAGAAATCAGCAACATATTCTACAGCAATACAGTTATTACTGTGACTGAAAAAGGGGAAACATCACACCTACTTTTTAAAAGGGTAGAAAGGAAAATCCTGGGAACTACGGACTGGCCAGACTCACCACTACGCCTGGGAAGATAATGGAACAGATCCTCCTGGAAGCTATGTTAAGGCTTGTGGAAGACAGAGAGGTGATTCACAACAATCAGCACAGCTTCACCAAAATCAAATCATGCCTAACCAATCTAGTGACCTTCTATGACAGAGTGACTGCATCAGTGGACAAGCGAAGATCAACTGATGTCATCTAACTGGGTTTCTGTAAAGTCTTTGAAACAATCCCATGTGNTGACTGAAAAAGGGGAAACATCACACCTACTTTTTAAAAGGGTAGAAAGGAAAATCCTGGGAACTACGGACTGGCCAGACTCACCACTACGCCTGGGAAGATAATGGAACAGATCCTCCTGGAAGCTATGTTAAGGCTTGTGGAAGACAGAGAGGTGATTCACAACAATCAGCACAGCTTCACCAAAATCAAATCATGCCTAACCAATCTAGTGACCTTCTATGACAGAGTGACTGCATCAGTGGACAAGCGAAGATCAACTGATGTCATCTAACTGGGTTTCTGTAAAGTCTTTGAAACAATCCCATGTGGCATCCTTGTCTCTAAATTGGAGAGATGGCTTTGACAGATGATCTATTTGGTGGATAATTAATTGTCTGGATGGCTGGAGCCAGAAGTTTGTGGTCAATATCTCAATGTTCAGGNTCCTCCTGGAAGCTATGTTAAGGCTTGTGGAAGACAGAGAGGTGATTCACAACAATCAGCACAGCTTCACCAAAATCAAATCATGCCTAACCAATCTAGTGACCTTCTATGACAGAGTGACTGCATCAGTGGACAAGCGAAGATCAACTGATGTCATCTAACTGGGTTTCTGTAAAGTCTTTGAAACAATCCCATGTGGCATCCTTGTCTCTAAATTGGAGAGATGGCTTTGACAGATGATCTATTTGGTGGATAATTAATTGTCTGGATGGCTGGAGCCAGAAGTTTGTGGTCAATATCTCAATGTTCAGGTGGAGATCAGTGACAAGCGGTGTCCCTCAGGGGCATGCATTGGGACTGATACCATTTAATATCTTCATTAATGATACAGACAGTGGGATTGAGAGCACTCTCATCAGGTTTGAGGATGACACCAGGCTGAGTGATGCAGTTGATATGATAGAAAGAAGAGGGCCCACGTGAAACACATGAAGCTCAACATCTTGTGGGTAGTGGTGGAAGAAAAATTGGACATGAGCTGGCAGTGCTTACAGCCCAACTGTATCCTGGACTGCATCAAAAGTGTGACCAGCAGGTTGATGGAGACTGTGCCTTTCTACTCTGCCCTTGTGCGGCCCCATCTGGAGTACTTTGTCCAGGTCTGGGTCTCCCAGCCCAAGAGGGATGTAGAGCTGTTAGAGCAGGTCCAGAGAAGGCCAGAAAAATGATCAGAGGGTTGGAGCAGCTCTCCTGTGAAGAAAAGCTCAGAGAGTTGGGATTGTTCAGCCTGGAGAAGAGAATGCTTTGGGAAGGCCTCATTGTGGCCTTTCAATACTAGAATTGGACTTATACGAAAGATGGAGAGACACTTTTTACAAATGCATGTAGTGACAGGAAAAGGGGTATTGGTTTTAAACTGAATGATGATAGTTTTGGATTAGATACAAATAAATTCTTTACAATGAGGATGGTGACGCATTGGAATAGGTTGTCCAGAGAAGATGTGGATGCCCCATCCCTGGAAGAGTTCAGGCTCAGATGGGATGGGTTTTTGGGCAACCTGATCCATTAAAAGATATCACTGAGCATGATAGATACAAAACAAATTAGACTTTGTAACAAACTGTCTTCTATCCATCTATCCATCTATTCAGAATCAGAGCTACCTGTCTTTTCTGGCAGATGGAAAATGTTATTGCTGTTTGGACTTGTGAAGCACACTCAGTTCCAATGGGGAACTGGAAATTGCACAATTGTGTTCTCGTTACCACTTACACAAGGCAGTTATTTATTTGAAAAAAGGTTACCAGGAATAATATATCCTGTGGGTTTTGCCCTCCAATACAATTAAAGTGGGATTAATCAAATTTTCCATAAATAATGAACTAACAAATTTTAATCTGAAACAATGCAGCAGGAAAGAATTTGATTACAAATTTACAGAGCTATTTGCAATATATTTTAGTAGTGACAATGTTTGCCCCAGCTGTTAAGCTCTGAAAGCCTGTTTCCCAGACAAGTGCTGCACGTACTGTTTGCATATACAGTGCTTCTTCATCAATGTCAAATTCAAAACCAGCCTCCTGAATATATTTTGTACTTTATATTCTAGTGGGCTTTCAATCGTTGTTTAAAGGCTTCTGTCTGTTCTTTTTATTTTGAAATTTAATTTAGTCATGGAAGGTTAATTAGTTTTCAGATTTATAATTAGAGCAGTGAGTCAGCTCTTCCTCACTACTCTTCCTGTCTTGTGGTATAGCAAGTTTTATACTCGAGTATCAAAAGAAGAGAATGCAATTCATAATTTTATGCAAATATACTATCAACTTTAGAGAAAATGGAGATGGAAATCCTTTCAGTTTTTGTCTGTGCAAGAATTCTGCTCTACAAGATTTCATTAAAAGCACTAGGAAAAGAAAGGTCTATGTTGAAATGTTACATCTCATTTCTGGGGAACTATTTATATTAGAGAGGACTTCGTTACTGAAGAGTGAAGGAGGCTGTGCTTTTTAACCAAACTGCTGTGCATCAGGAAAGGTTGATTAGACAAAATCCCAGCCGTTCCACAAGAATACATCAACTTCATCAGCATTTGATAGAGCATTATGTCAGAGCTTTCCTTCAACATGAGCATTTTTATGTTACCTGATAATGATGTATTTCAAGAAGCTTGTTTTGTGGGAAATCTTTTTATAATTTAGATAGAAAGGAAATTGGTCTAATGTAAGAATTGTTGTTGGAATTAATATCCAAGATTCAATCAGCTTGAGACATCTACCTAGAAACTCTCAAAGAGCAAGATCCTCAGTTATGTTTATTTACTATAGTGTGGTTTATATAATAAGTCATCCATGTGGCTTAGCATCATCTACAGAAAATGAATTGCTTCAGCTAGCTGCGCAGCATACCAAAAGGCATATATTCCTCATCCAGAGTGAGCCAGTAAGATTAAGTAAAATTATGCCTGCTACAATAAATAAATTTCCTCATCAGATGCAATGTTATGGAAGCAAAGGAGACTATTTGTATAACGACTGTTCAATTTGACTCTGTATGGAGGAAAATTTCTTCGGTTATCTCTTCATAGTTAAAGTAAGATCTGAGAATACCCAAAGTAAAAAGACAGAAAACCCAAATGCAGAAGGATTTGACAGATTTCAATCATGTGCATTATGTGTTCGGATTAGTAAAACTGTATTGCATTTTTATAATTTCCTCTAATAATCTTTCTGCCATGTCACTATCCTTTATTTTAAAAGAAGTAAAAACACAGCAAAAGTTCTAATCTCTAAGTTGATCATTGTAAGTGCCTTCACCTGGAAAGAAATAAATGTTTTCAATGGGTGTCTAATTTCATTCTAAGCTAGTATCCAAGGACAGATCATTTTGAAGATAACTTGTTCTGTCAGTGGTAGTGGGAGCTAAGACTGGATGCCTAATTTTTGGATGTCTAGCAGAGACATCCAGAAAATGCAAATATATTTTAAAAAAAAATATCTACAAAGTGAATTTTAGCTAGTTTTAATTGACAAAGGCTAAGCGTCAATGAGAGCGCTCTGAAGCTACAGACACAGTCTAGGAGGTTATGGTATTTCAGCCAGTTCAGAATTCCTTTTCTTTCCTCTGCTCCTTAAACTTGAAAATAATTAGTCCCTCATGAAAAGAATTTGATGGAAAGAACAACAAACAAGGCACTGCCAGCTAGCCCTTAGATATAATGTAATATTTCATTAGATAACTCAATAAAAATAGCAAAAAAAATCATTAGATCTTGGTATGAGAAATATAAGACTAATTGAAAAAAAAAAATATTCTGAGCCTGCTTGGGTAAATCCAGACAAGAGGAAAAACCTTATGGCATTAATATGCCAGAAGAGATAACCGTAGATGTGTGGACTTTCATGCAATATTTCTGAAAAGGTAGGTAATTATATGCTCATTCTGAACAAAAATATTTATTCCAGAAGTGTTACTACAGATCTAGCAAAAAGTGGACGAAAGATCTAATGAAATTATCCTAAAAATTTTGCCTAACCAATTTGGACATAAGTATTCTAAAAATCTCTAAAATTAGAGCAAAATTATCACTACTGAAGTCACTACTGTTGCAGAAAATGTGACTGTAGCACTACTGGACCCACAATAAAGCAATTCAAATTTCATCACGTTATGCTTCCACACTGAGTGAAACAGTGATGAAAATGTTACACGTTCCAACAACATACCGAACACTTGTTGAAAATATTCTGCTTTAAGATACTGAAGAATGTCATAAAACTTGACCTAAGCATTCATGATTTAGACAGTATGGGCCAAATTTGTGTCCACAGAAATTTGCATTCCATTTATTATTTCATAAGGGATTAACATTGCATTTTTGTATCACAGCTGTGAGCAAAGAGAAAGCCTGAAAACTTCTGTACCAAAATTTCTGCATTACTTTAAAATTTAACTTCCTCTAATTGCCTCAAGCTACTCCATCTTATGTCTTACCTAAAATTTTTGATCCATGGATTCTATAGTATAGTTGCTAGAAATAAATGCCCTAGGGCATTTTAAAGACCCATATAGTGCAAAAGCATTTTCAAGTCTACACTTCGATTCAATTTTTGCTCATCTTTACATTTTTCTTTTGCACATTACTTTGACTGACATCTGTATTTCTTCTCTAAGCTATAGTATTAATTGAGAAAAATACAACTAATTAAGGCTCTTTGTGAAATAAATAGTGATTTTTTTGAGAACATCTACACATCTGTATCAGATTTGCCAGAAATAGCAGTAATTTTCCTTAACTATCAAACTGCATCTTTTACATCACACCGACAGTGGCTTTTCTCAATGACTTTTCCAGCCTACATTGTCTCATCTATACAAAGTAGTTTAAAGTTAACAGCAATGTAGCATAATTTTGCACCCTGGAGCATTTTTCTATTCTATATTACTTACAGAAAGAATTACTACAAGAAAGAGAATAGAAAAACAGTAAGAACTGTTAAAATTGTAGGTATGCTTAAGAAGTGCACTGCTAATAGCATCTACTGAGGATAACTAACTCACAGGGTTAGTATAGTATGTTCATTACAGTGGAAATGTAAATGGAAATATATTATCCTGATTAATCATTCAGAAACAAAAACATTGAAAATTTTCCTGTACAAGGAAGTTTTAGTCACGAACTGAGGATGTCTAGCAAACTAAAGATGAGTTTCACATCTAAATGAAGTATTAAATGACATACAAATGAAAGGCTTGCACATCACAAGGTAGTTGACATAAGATTCAAGATATTGATGTCAAAAGCAGTGCTAAGCGTTCTGCTCCAGAATGCCTCAAGTTTGACTGGTATCAACAGTCTGGCTGCTTCTGTTCATTTCAGCAGCAGAAGAAAACAGCAGACAGTATTCACATTACTACTTCAGGCAAATGACTGGGGCGCATGAGACAACACTTCCCTAAAGGACAGTTTAGGTAAGTTATTTTACAAGTCAGTCATTCTCCCAGCTCCAGTTCTCTTTAAAATTAGAATTGAAGTTAGATATCTAATCCAGGCAATGAAAACTTTGGGCTCCTAGTGATTCTTGTGGCAAAAAGGCCATTTGTTTTACACTTCTGGATTTTATTAGCTACTCTAATAGTTTTGGCTTCCCACTTTCCCCAAGTAGAACACTAATTTGTCATTTAATATTTTTGTGCCAACAATTAATAGGAATTCCTAACTGTAATGTTATGATTAAATCAGCAATAGTCATTTCCAGTTTATTCTTCTGAATTTGGCCATTAACTGTAACTTGTTTCTTCTACTTATTCTAAGTCTCAAAATAGTCTCAACCGACCAGCATGCATTTAAAGATCTTGAGTTACCAAACACAAGTTCTAATTCTGAAACTGGCAAGCATTCAGGGATCCAAATATCCGCTAGTGAGTACAACATATACTCGGAGTCTACAGGGAAAGTTCCTTAGCTTGTCACAATATCATTCACATTTCCAACTCTTACATTTGCAGGTGTACCTTATATTTTAACAACAGTTTCCAGGTCAGACGGAGTTCAACCCAATTTTGAACCCAAAAAAGAGAGTCTGAGTGTGCAACACTGAGGCTACATCACACAAACCTGGATAACACGGAGTGAAAAGCAGACTTCAGGCAGGATGTGTTGCAGACACTTCTGGCTATTGAAGAAGCTGTAATGAGGCATCACTTAAGAGGAGGTTAGCAGGCTCAGGCCTGTGGGAAAAGGAATGTTCCTTTGTGAACAAAACAAGTTTCTTGAATATCGAGAAATCTAGATCTTTGTTTTCATTTTTATCTCTTTCATCCTAATTTATTCTAATCTCATAGCCTGAAATTTAAAGCAAATCAGGATTATTATTCATGAAGTTCTGTCGTGTGGAGAAACAAGTTGCAAGAATAAAGTGTCTGCATCTCCAGTTTAGTGCAGTGGAATAATTTTTCTATTTAAAGATCTTATTTGATAGAACCCAGGTAGCAAAACTTATATTTCAGGTTTTTGTCTCTATCAAGACCAATGTTTTAAAATAGAGGTTATTTTTATATCTATTATGATTCATAATTAACCCCGTACTAAATCAGTCATATAGCTGAAAAGAGAATATTTTTAGAGTTTTTAAAGAACTTTCTCTGTGTATTTGATGTATATGGGAGTAACACAACAGTAGCACATGCACTGATACCAAACAGTTACAGTGTCATGGCTCAGTATTCCAATATACATTAGGTACAGGACTCCAGAGACTGCTTATCATTAAGTTTTTTAGCATTAACTTGCTTAGAAATAGTCATTTATGTCTCTTACACCTAACTATTACATGACAAAGGAGGCAGATTGTAGTAAAATATGCTTGGAAATACTGAGATGAGAAATTTCAAAGGTGAGATGAGGTATGACTTGTTCATTAATTTTAACAGTCTCATTTAAGTAATTTGAAGTGCCCTAAAGTTTTAGATAATGAATTGTTACTTTATAGCAAAGGCCTGATCTTTCCAAGACCCTAATTGGGTTGTTGAAAGACCTGAAAGTATCAGGACTTCCTAGAGGCATTTTTACAGAATATTTTTCAAAGTACTCAGATACACGTGTGAAGATCTTCACAGAGTCTCATTATCACTAGACAAAATTTGAGGAACAGCAAATGAATTTATCAAACTGACAGCTTGTTGCTGAGAAATGACTGCTTCAAGGAAATAATTTACCTACTATTCTAAGACAAATATCTCCCCTTCAGAACCCAGATGATAATAGATCATCAAATAATGTGTTGCAATCTACATAGAAGATGGAATGAAATATTTTCATTAAAATGGGAAGTATTTTTGTCACTCAGTGACATTTGTTTCCTGTGGTTTTTTAAACATAAGTTACTTAAATTATTTGATAGCAGCTTGATTTAAACATTAAATATAAGTATTCATAGTACAAAAGAATTCATGCTATTTAAAGTTTTTAATAACTGATGATACTTGCCATAAATACTCTACAAGAGGCAATAAAACTATTAACTTCAAATCTGCTCAGCTTAATATCACTCCTGCTTACAGCGCACCATGTTAATAGACAAGAAATCCTCACACTAAAAGCCTTTGAATTTACAAAACATTGGCATACATCATAAGTCATGTAATCAACTTCCTTATTGTTGTTTCATCATCAACATTTTTTGGATTTGGCACCTAAATAAATTTTAAGTTGTTTTCATAATTCTGTGGTTTGTTCATAGTTTTTTAAATGACAGCCAATCATTTCTTAACCAATTCAAACACAGTTTGTGGGTGAAAACATGCAGGCACATTAACATATTCTCATGCATGCACAATGAAAAGCAGCCTAACTAACAGCTCAGCAGAAAAAAAAATCCAGGAAATACAAAGTCCCTAATGGGATGCATATTTTGATGCATTATGCTTTTAGTCACATTGCTTACCTAGCCTGTAACTAAGATAAATCTGTCCTGTGCTGCTTCTAAGAAATGATGAACGGAGTGATTTTCAAATCGGTTTGTGAAACTGACAATATCAATAGTACTCCTGCTTTCATCTTTGGGTAAAGAAGAGCTAAAGTTGTCCACTTTTTTCTGCAATATGGACTTACAAAACTACATCAATATATGAACATCAATATTTTCTGAGGTGGTTGTGTTCAAAAATTGCAGGAGTCAAATACACTAAGGATCTCTTGTCTACCACAGCCCGAATACAGAAATTTAAAGCTGTACATTTAATATCAGACATAGGAACTTTGTCCTGGTCTTATCACAAAACGGTTTTTGAGACCGAGAGTGCTCTCTGTCTCCTCCATCCTTTCAGACCCATCAGCCATAAGCATAGATTCATGTCTTCATATAAAAGCACATCACACTGAGATAATCTTTGACTATTTTCTGCTACTATCTGGACAGGCATTCTACCATTGAAAGACTTGAAGCTTCAGTTAAAGATTTTGAAATTTTGATTACTCCAGCCCTCAGGCTCATAACACAATAACTAACTCTCTAAGCTAACAGAATGTTTTGATCACAGCTGTAGCTTTTTAGTGAACCAGACCAGCATACTGAGCATTCATTTTTAGCATAGCCTTTTGGGGTGTGCTGCTGGAACTGAGCAGCTGTTCTTTCACTCTGCTCACTCATGAGCAGAAGTAGTTCAGGGCCTACAAATGGCTAATGACCAAATGTCTGGTTGTACTACCAACCATTTGACTATCTTGTATAGTATCAAAAAATGTTATCAATGGCTTAATTTTCCAGAGAAAAGAATTCCAGTTCATTGTACTTGCTATGAAGCCCATGAAGCCCTTCTTTCATGTCTAGGTTGATTGAGTAGATATTCTGTAACGGCTATGTTGATATTAATCTCCTCTACTTTGTTTCCTTCACCAGGAGAAGCCTCTACAACATCTCTAAGCATTTTTCTCTGAGAAAAACTTTTGTTCTCCCCCTCACATTTAGGTTTTCTTTGTATAATTTTGGATAATGACTTTCTTTTCAAAATAAAAATTTAAGTTGTAATAAAAGGAAGTAAATAGCATTTTAGCCCAAAGAATTTTCCCACATTGATGATTTCCTCTACTGTCTTTTCTTTAACATGTCCTATTATCATTATTATCTGCAAAACAGAAGCTCATTTTGATGTGTCTTATTTTTCCCCCCTCAGAATTATTGGCATAGGACTAAATGGCAAGGGAAAATATGAGGGCAGCATAGGACATTTTCAAGAGCTTGTTAACACCAGGAATGAGAAATAACTACTATAAAGCTAAGCATTCAGTTCCTGCACAAACTAACCTCAGCTGCTGAGTTTGTTTGTGGCTTAGTTCCAGTTGCCCTTGGTAACCTACAAGGGAAAGTCTTTTCCCCATATTCGCATCGAGGCTTCCTCCACCTCTACATTTTGCAGCAGGAATCAAGATACCTGAAAGTTTGATCAAAATCTTAATTTGAATGTAAAGACAAAATGATTTGCAGTTCTCACACCATTCTCCAAACTTCTCTTTTTGTAAATAATCGCTGAAGTAGCATTTCCTAAGAGGATTCTGCCTATGACATTTAGACATCCTGACATTTGAAAAAGGACCTGTAAAGTAACACAGCATCTCCCTGGAACAGTACAATCTGGTCATTTTATTATTTATCCTTCACTAGAAGCAGTAAAATAAAAATATCCCTAATCTGAGGGGAAAAAAATTGTTTAGGAAGATATGACTATTTCCTCTTTAACTATTTCTTTCTGCCAAGCACTTAGTCTGCTCCAGAAATTCTATTAAGCATTGCTTTTTAAAGTCTGGGTTCCACATCACAAAGCGGACTAGGGAGAGAAACATGAGCCATGCAGCCCAACAGGACATGTTAGTTTTCAAGAATCTAAGGGTTATTATATCATCTATTTGAAATAAATTTCAAATATTTCAGCAGAAATACAGTAACTGGGTGAATCAGTGTCACAGATGCTCAAATCCAAGACCCCTTAGAAAAGAAATGTACGGTTGAAAAAATACCATTTCTTTTCAGAGCTCCTAACAATCTTATTTTCCAATAGATGTACACAGAGTACTATGAATCAACACTTAAATCTCCTGGAAACCACATGGTCTTCATTTGAAAATACTGATTCCACAAAGTGTACACTCCCATGATGTGAGAAAACTGAGTGTAGCTCTATAAAACAACTCCTCATTAAGATCAGAAAGGAAAAAAAAGGCAGTTTTATTTAACAAGTCTATCTCCATTTAATTTAAATTCAGAATTTAGTAAAAAAGATAGGCAACAGTCCATTTCTGCATTATATTCATTTTCTAAAGTGAAAAAAGAATGAATTTAATGATATCTAAAGATAAAAGGTTTGGACCATTTAGGTTACTGGGATTCAAAAACATAAAGCAAAATCACCACTGCATAGTACAAAGATCTACAGTAGCTTTTAAATTCTGTGCAAGTACATTCTTATCAGCTGTGCTACATTTCAGAATCTAGTGCTGTCATTTCATAAAGGAATAAAGTATAGTCTCTTTTCGCTGCTATGAATCATCAGTTTTCATTAAAAAGTAAAAAGGCAGGGGAACGGTGTTGGAACCAGCAGAAGAGTTCAAGGCACAGAGAGGAAGGGGGGCCATAGGGATGGGGAGGGGAATGGTTGAAACGTCCAAAAGTATCATTGATCTTTTCTGTGAATTGATCCTGTGATTTTCAATCTCTTAAGATCATTAAAGTATCTTTTTATTCACTTCAATGGACTTGTATCAGACCCTTAAAGCCTTGTCAGATAATTAACTCCCTACAATGCAGTTAGTAAAACTTTTGAGAGGTATTGCTATTTTTACCTAAACGACTTTTTTTTAGCTGAAATAAAAACAAATCACTGGCTAGATTATTACGTCTTATATATACAAACAGAAAAACATATGCTTATGGTGGGTGTTTTTTATTTTATTTAAAGTTACCGTTGTTTTTCATGCTAAATTTCTATGTGTTTGTACTCAGTACTTTCTGTATAAAGCTACATTCTTCTATCTTGAAAATATTCCAAGTCAAGCAGGCAAAAATATGCACACAGCCTGCTGGAACTTGTACCTGAAATTTAGATGAAATTTAGGTGAAATTGAGGCTGAATGGATGATTTTCTTTTTTTACCATGGGAATTACTATTAAGAGGTACTTACAAGCTACAACAGTATTCTCTTGCACATTACTAAACTCAACTTAATTGTAAAGCAGTAAAGAGGCTTACCAGAGACTTATAGTGAAAATACAAAGCTAAGAAGCTCATTTGAAGCACTTACATTTTGCTATGATAAAATAAAATGGAAAAAAGTGTATTTCGTGTTCTTTAGTGTTTTTAGTATTTCTAACTGTTGCATGCTCAGCTATCTTTATAGCTCTCTAGATAATGTTGTATCTAAAATTTTTTTAACTTAGCTCTTACGAAATCTTGGACTACTTTAGTAGTTTTTTTAATTTTTAAATTAACACTTTCTATACTTCAATTCAGTGCTTATTGCCACAAGGTTAGTATCAGTTGTGTGTATCAACGCAAATCAGTAGTGGAATGTATGTCAGGGTTGTAAAGAGATGTTGACTCATCTCAGAAAAGAGAGAGGTATGTTGGACCCAGTATTAATGAGGAGAAGATTAACAAGATAAAACTGTAGAATTTTACCAAAGAATAGCTTAGAGACACTTTCAGATTAAAATACTCATAATTGTATTTTTGAAGCAAGTTACTTATGTATTAAATGAATAACTGAATCCTTTAGGGGGGCACATACTGTCCAGAGGGCACTACGGTCTCGCTCTCCGGGTGCACAGGTTAATAGTACCCCAACTGGCAGGACAAGTGTCTTCTAGAATAATTACAAACCCTATTCTTTTAGTCAAAAAGGCTCATGTTTTTTCTTTTTCCACATGCCCACACATATCAGGACACACAGCGGATTTTCTCCTGCAGACTGTATCACATCATTGATAAAGGCAGTTAGATCATATCTGCTATTTCTGTATACAAATCCAAAAATCATTGTTTTAAGCCTAATATATATATATAAATATAGTATATATATGTATGTATGATACATATAAGCACTATAAAAGGTAAAGTCATTTGCACAAAGTAATGGACAACCTTTGAGTTCACTCAAAGTTCCAAGGTAGTGTAATCACATTTTAGATAGCTTTGAGGTAGGTCACACTTGAGAATACAATTGCCTAACTGTGATTAAGCATGTATGAATTAATTCTTTAATTAATGCATCCTAAGTATCACAGCATTCACTGTGAGCACAAAAACAGAAAAAAAAACCCGCATAACAGTTAGAGGTCGCTCTTATATGCAGCCTGTTTGTGTATAAGACACAAGGAAAAGGAACCAAAGCTAAAATAGAATCCAATGCATTAGAATGTATGTAAAGAATATGTAACCAGTATGAACAGTAAAGCTGAAAAAGGATATTTGTGAGTGGAATCTTACAAAGCAAACAGTACCTAGACAACCAGGTAGTAACACCACATATCAAAATTACCTAGGTAACAATATCAGAAATACTACATTTGGGTATGGATTTAGCAAAACTGAGATTAGCAGGAACTCATAGTTGGGAAATATTGGCAATATCTCTATAAGGAAACAGACTAGCTTTCATTAAAGTCAAAAGCAAGGCTGGTAACATTATGAATAGCAGAGTATTTCATTATATATGTGATCCCAAGTTGTGCCATGAGAAGAGTTGCAGGAAAACACAATGCACACACACAAAAAGCAAACATGCTAGCTAAAGGAGAAGTGCAGAAGCATAAGTCGCAACAGCTATGGGCAAAACAATTCTATTGGAGCTCCAGCTGCTTCTCCAGTGCAGTTTCTAAAGGATTTCTTACAAAAGAACACAGTAGGAAAGGCTCCTCTGAAATAAAAGCTGCTGGCTAGCTCAGCAGAACCCTTCTGTACTGGATTATGTGATAGATTTCTTAACAACAATATCACTATGATGCATGTTAGGAAAAGTGGCAAATTCAGCCCCAGAAGAAACCTGGTCTTGAGGTGAAGCATGGTAGGAACTGCACTAAAGATTTGTGGACTGGACCATAATGAGCGATGTTTCCTTGTTGCATCTTATCACTTCCTTTCTGACCTCACAAAAATTTACATTTCTAAAGTGCTGTTTTTGACATCAGTTTAGAAAGAACATCATCAGATATAGTAATGCATATTCAAAACTTCTGGTTTCCAGAATTTTCTGATATATCTGCTGTAGTGGTTTGCAGTACATACGCAGCCCACAGCTCAGCCAGAAGTCATTCTGGGCAGTGCTAATTTAAATGGAAATAACTACAATAGCAGCTATAATAGCACTATATAGACTATAGGCTACCTAGATTATAATAGCAGCTTATGAAAGCATGCACAAAAAATAGCATAGCACAATTGACAATGAATGAAGACAGGCAAATGAGAGAGGGACTTGCTGTGCCTATATTTTGTACAGATACTGGATTGTGACTGAAGATGAATATGCAGTTAAACCTTGTGTGTTTTAGTAGCAACAACTGTGGAAGAAGAAGGAAAGAAAACTCCCAAAGTATGATTAGGACATGAGCCCTGCTAGTCTATCAACATACGCAGTATGCACATACTGTAAATGGATATGACCATCCTTACCTAGAATTTATCTCAGGACTTGTGGGGTAAAGTCTCAAGAGATGCACAGACATCAGGGTCACTTTTGAGTTAATCATTTTAATTGCAGAAACCTGGCTAGAATGATTCATGAACATCTTATGATTCTGAATATTTTTGTAGCATCGCCATGGCAACCTGATGTGATATAACAGATGCAGGGGATATAAAAGTCACAAAGATCTGACAAAAGAATGTTGAGACTTTAAAGAAAAGACAGAGAAAATAAAATATAAAATGCATAAAATATAAAATGTGCACCTTCTATGCCTTGATGTTGCTAGAAAAAAGAAAAATCAGAATTTTCCATGTAGAAATGGCATTCTTATACTCACTAAATGCTATTGTTAAAGTAAAAATACTATATCAGAAAAGGATCTAAAAAAAGTAGAGTATTTTGTTTATTTTTGACCTATCTCATTACAGAATTTCTAAGGAAGTATATGTTTTAGAACTCATGACGAACACTGCAAGTGCTGCTCTGTCACCCCATGCACACTGGAGTATGAGAAAAGAACAGATTTGGGAGCATACCAATCAATATTGACAGGTATGCTTCCACACAAGGCTTCCAGAGAAAAAAATTCTGTACAATGCGAGACAACAGAACTATTTAACCTCCTTGGTGCCACAGTATACAATGAAAGGACCCAAACTGCTACAGAAGACAACCAAAAGTGTTTTTAAGTGTTATTTTGAAAATGGTAACTCTGATCTGCTATCAGTGTTCAGCTTGCTAGCTTGGTACAGGCAAATCCATGCTAATGGTCTAGTTAAATAGCGACAGGAAATGCACCTGTTATTCTGCAGACATTCAAAAGAATTGGCATACAATGCTGCTCACGTAGCTATGGTTTCCTTCACCATTCTCAACGTATCTAATGAAGAGGCGGACAGATACTGAGGGAGTCTGGGATCGGTCTGCCCATATTAAGGTGATTCCCCGTGGCCGTGTGTACTTAGAGTCAATGGAAACACACAGGGACAAGTCTCATCTTTATGGCATTACACCTGATTGATATTAATGGATGAGTATACCTAAATGCTGTTAAAAAGAAAACAAAAAACCTCAACCCAACACCCCTCTCTCCCCTCCCCACCCCCCACAAAAAAATCCCAACCAAAAAACCTAAACTCCACAAATAAACAACGTAAGCAGAATTTTGCTTGCTGGTTTTGAAACATGACATCATTTCCACTTACACTTTCTGTAACTTTAGAAATATGAAAATTTTATAAAGGAAATGAGAATACAATTGTGGCAATTAAGAACCAAATAAACATTTAAGCAGAGAGACATTTTAAAACTTACATATGTACACACACATGAAAAAAACAAACAGAAAAAACCCTAAAAATGATGCTGACACATTCTTTACCACTGAAAGAACTGGGAATTTTTGCAGAGCCTAACAGCTTCTTTGAAAAAGGGCCAAGTACTGTAATTTTTACAACTTTAGAAACTATCAAATTTAATCCACTGAAAGCCTTGAACAGTTCATGAACAAAATGAACCTTACATTTATGTGTGTTTCCTTAAGCTATAACTCATGAATGATGTGGTATTAAAAATTGTGGCTTGGCATTAAGGGGAAAAATAAAGTCTTTCAGTCTTTCACAGTAAGTCCAGAGCCATATGTGATGAAGAATACATGGTCCAAGTTGAAAAAGCAAAATTGCAAAGACATGTAGCCTTTAAGTTAGACATTAAAGCACTCCTAGTCTCTTCAGTTATTTGGTCACCGCCAGGAAACATGTCATTCTCATCAGCTATATGTCCACTGCCTATCTATCAAGTCCCATTTTGTCTTAATGAAATAACAAACATGGAGATAGGCATTGTCTAACCTGGAACTTCATTACCAGCCTTTCCATTTCTGTAGGGGAAACTCAATCATATACTATCTAGTTAAAAAATAACAACAAAGTAACTGTTACATAGCTTTTAAAAAGCTGTTCTTTTTTTCTAATGCACAATCAAAAAGATAAATCCTTTGGTACTTCATTTATTTCATAATAATTCTGTTACAAAATATTTTTAGCTGTGGGTATCAAATCACAACAGTGAGTTAAACAAAAATCTCCTCCTTTATTTCCACAGAGGAATCCTCCTGTCTTCAGGGTTTACATTCCCTTAAGATTATGAGGACTAAAGCTTAATATTATTCATTCATTGGAACTGCAGTTGTACAATTTTCTGTTTTTCTTATTTGAACTCCTAATTAGATAAATTAAATAAAGGATTGTGATGAATTTATTTTATATTCTTGGCCTCATTTTTGCATTTGCATCTCATACAGGAATTTACTAATTTTCCAGAGCACTGAGCCCTGTGGTCGTGAGAAGGGACTGGAAAAGAAACATTTCATACTTGCATGTTGATAATCTTCACCTACTTATTCAAGCTACGATGCGGCAGTTTCAAGAGTTTCATGTTTCGTTTTTTCTCATAACCTTGTTTCATGGTCAGTACATCTTTGCCTTTTTAAAAGGTAGTCATCGGATGCTTTTTGATTTCACTAAATCCTATTCACTATACACAAAATCTAGAAAGGAAATAAAAGATGTAAATAAAACGAATGTATGGTATCTCTTGGAACCTTACTTTCCCGAATTGATCTTGCAGTCACCTTGTTTTTTCCCATTTCTAACAATACTTCTATTAATCAAAAAGAATATAACAAACCACATAATGAAATAAAGGAGTTAACATGATCTTAGCATAAAATTACACCTGTTCGTTGAAAAGATATTACAGTCTCAGGGGATAAACACAGGATAGATGACTGAAATGCTCCCTCTCGATTTACTGAAAGCTCATATGTAAGATGCAGAGTTCAAAAAATTTGAATCTAAAAAACACACACAGATGCTTGCTTATCTATGCCTTTAGCAACATTTAAAAGACAACTTTGGAAGCACCTGTTTTTAATTAAAAGTTTACAATTGTATATGGAGTGAGAGAAAATGAGAATATATCCTGGAGATTCAGATAAAACGGAATCTGGATTTAGACCATGAAATGGAAAAAGTCCAAATTCTCACAACTACACCATTTCTTCATCCAACTACATCATTTGTTTCACCTGAAGCTAGGAACTCCGCTTCGCATCATTTTCTACTTCCTCAACTCGTTCCTTTTACTGCTGCTTCTCAATCTCTCAAGCTTTCTGATTTTCTCTCTCTCTCAGGCTGGCTGACCCTTATCTGTTTTGCCTGGCTGGCCCTTAGCCTGTGGCAGCTCTGCCCTGGGTCTCTTCCGGGACTCTTCTTGTCACAGGTGCCAGTAATCTACCAGTATTCCCCAGGCCAGTCATGCCCCTCCACCATGTGCTCACCATGTGTTCATGCCGTGATTAACTGTTTACCTACAGACCAACATCTAGATGTTCTCTTTGAAAGTCTAAAATCTGAAGAATGATATGGAGTGAAATGACATGAACTAGCATACTATTAAAGAAAAATTTGAAGATTTTCATACTAATTATTGATGTTAGTCAAAGTCAAAACTGTTATAACTACATTTGAATTGCCGTTGAAGAATTTGAGACATTGAAGTTTTACTGACGAAGTCTAACACTACTTTCTCTTGAACTAATTCTTTATAATGCTGTTGAAATACAGAAAAAATATATTTCTACTCTGTGCTTGTATAACAAATGGCACAATAAGATCTGTATCAGTGAAAAGATTCTGCAGATAAAAAGTCGTTCCTTTTTTTTTTATTTTTAGTCAGCTTCTGGTATTCTGAGTAGTCTTTTCAACGTTTAAGATATTTTAATACACTCTACAGTCAGCAAGTTTCGTGTTTACAGTGGAGCAACTACCCCAGGAACATAAACAGCTCTCTTAATCTAGAGAAATGAAATAAATGAGACATACTCACTGGTTTCATAGCTGTTAATGTAAGACAGTATCTGATAGACACCTTCTCTGGGGCAGTTTCACTGTCTGGAAATTACCAACAGAATGTGGCATGAAGAAGAGAAAAGGCTTACTCTTTGGTGAAATTCTTAGTTGCCACAAGAAGATTTTGAGACAGTTTCTGGAAAATCCTCTTCTATATTGAAATTAAAACTTTCATACACAGATAAGAAGATTTACAAGGTGTTCCTGCATTTCAAAAAAGAACTATCAGTGCAATGTAAACAAATACTGAAATTTTTCTTGTTTAAAAACAAGGAAATGACATAATCACAAAACAACTGAGTTTCGGAGCTGCTAACTTCTGACCTAGAAGTTGCAGAAATGATAAGAGGAAGAGGAAAATTTTTCCTTTGAAAGCTGTGGGACGTAAAATGAATTAGAAATCCACTCGGAGTGCTTAAAAATTGTACTAGTGAAATTGTAGAAGCAGCAGAATATGATAAAAGTTCATGTGATATTTATGGCAAATTATGAATTTGTTCTAGTCTCTGTAACTTGCTCATACTTTCACAGAAGTTCTATTTGCATAGATATTTTAGATTCTTTAGCAATTTTGATTTTATACACTTTTTTTTTTTGATGCTTCTAGAAAAAAATCAGAGCTATAAAATCAACTCTGTTTTGGGCAGTGACATGTAACTAGCATTTAAATTGCTCTTGCAAAATGTGTTTTGTTACACATTTTAGTTTCAGAAAAAGGTTTTGTGAGTGAATATGAAAATGAGATATATATTTGTTAAAAATAATGCAAGTATTACTAAAATACCAGATTTATATGATGTGATGTTTTATTTTACTTAAATTTTAAAGCACTTAGGTAAATGAGCAAATACATTATTCTATAAAAAATTGTATTAGAATAAAACACAATAACTTGGCTTAACCAATAATCATCATTATGAATTTACAAAAGGGTCACTGTGCAGCTGTAAATTTCAGTACTGTCAAAGTGCAACTGCTCTGCATGCCTTAAAACTGGATTACTAAAATCCAAACAGAGAGAGAGAAAAAAAACACAGATAACACTTACTTTTAGGTTATTTTAGAAATCTGAATGGTTTCTCTGCTTTCTTTTGTTTTTAGAACAAGCTATCAATATAATTGTTCAATTTTGGATTTTTTAAAATTATAGATAATGTCATAACAAACAAACAAACAAACAAACAAAACAAATTAAAAATCTTCATTCGTGCTAGCTAGGCAAGTTTCTCAGTCGATGTCCAATAAGCCACATATACTTTCATTCTATTTTTAAAATATATACTGCAATTTAACTGTCTGTCAGAGCACTATGGAATACAACTACCACTAGATTCAGCTGTAGAATTTCTGAACATCATATTTCTCAACATTATTTCTCAACATTAATATGGATACCAATCCAGTAACAATTACGTGAAGTAAACAATTAAAAGCATTTTTGAAAAGAAAGATAGTTGCTGTTTTCCAAGCATCATTACAAGAAGTCTTTCTCCATCCTTCACCCTCCTCAGAATTATAAAATATGGGTAACTATTTTTGACCATTAATCTACTCAGTCTATTTTGGGACTTCTTGACCTATTCATGCTTGATCCAGAGGATTAATTTTAGGCTTAGTTCCTAAACTTCCACAGGGATGTCCCTACTTTTAAACTTCACTATTTATAAAATGTTGTCTAAGCACTTCTTTATTCCCCTTTTTTCTCCATCTGTATTCATTTTGGAAGCAGATGCTAAAGTAAGACATGAGGTTAAGCACACGGAATATCTCCTTTTAATGTCTAAATTACTGTCTTCTGAGGTTTTGTCTATTTCATTTTGAATTCAGACAGCCTTCAGGTAGCCATTTTATGTAAGAAAGAAGCACAGGAAGTGCTACTGAATTCAATTCCAATTTCTCTAATCCATCATTTTCTTTGATTTCCTTTGATTCATGTAAAATAAGCACATTTTATTTTCAACTATACCTTTTGATGTTGATCTGATCAGAATAATTATTTCATAGCTACTGCATCTACATTTACTTAATTCCGAAGTATTTTTGTAGCTGGGTACAACTGAAATTATAATCCAGCCTTCAGTTAGGTCAGAAGACTAAGACAATACAGGTGGGGAGGCAGGACCTTCCATTGCTTAGACGGCACAAAGCACTTCTATTTTTTTTCCAGTGAGAAAAATGATATCTGAATTAGGAAAAAGAAAAGGATGATAATGATCTGGTTTGGCCTTCACAGCTATCCTCCAGTTCCCTGTTGTAATGACAGAAGAACTGTAAAGCTCGTCCTGCTTCCGTATTCATCACATAACAGATAGGTAAAGCCGACTTTCCTTTTCAATGATGTGTTTACATGGCAAGGTTTTGGTAGCAGGGAAGTTGCAGGATGGCCTCTGTCAGCAGAGTCCAGATGCTGTCCCACATTAGATAAAAGCCAGTTCCAGGCCACTGGTGAGGCTTAGCTACCTACTGGTGTTAAACAACCACAATGATCAGTGGTTTAGAAATAAGTAGTACAGTGTCAAAATGTGTTCAAGTGGTAGGATTACATGATGCTGAAAGCACTCCTCTCTGCTAGAGGCTTATCTGGGAGACTGTGGAGTTCCCTCAGGAGACAACCCCCCTCCTTTCGCAGATGGCTCCATCCATTCTCTGCTATGTCTTCGGGCTGCACTGAATTAAATGCCAACATGTTATGCATGAGTTTGCTCAAGGAATTACTCTGCTGTTCATCAGAAATGGTTAATTGACCAAGAAATTTCAGGTCCATGTCAAAAATGCTCAAATTAAAAGTATTGTACCAGAGGAGTTTTACATTATAAAATGCTACTTCTAGGATGTAGCATTTTTATTCAGAATGTTCATTTTTGTTGTGGAACAATCCTAATTGCTTTAACAAAAACAATCTTGAGTTTGCAAACATTCTTCAATATTATTGCAAAAAGTACTCTATATACAAAATTTCATTTCTGAGAGATTTTTGTCCTAACAATCTATTTTTATTAGGAACAATATCATCATGTATTACATAACCTGATAGGAGTCTTTTGCTTTGGCAGAAGGAGGATGTGATGAATCTCACTGAGTTTACGGAAGCTTTCAGGATTACAGAGGAAGCAAGAAGTGTCTTAAAGATCTGCCTACTGTTTTTGCACTCTTGGAGGGTGTTTTATCATTTAACTGTTTCCTTTACTCACTTCAGAGCAGTCATGGTTTAGCAGTTAAAGATTTCAGTTCTAACTTAGTTTCACAACAGTTTATCTGATTGGCCAAAACATTATGTGCAGAACATTTTATTTATTTCTTTCCTAACATATCACAGCAAGAATCTTACAGACTCTCATATCCCTTATATATGTGTAAAGGGAAAAAGGTAAGAAGAACCTCTAGCTGCCAGTGCACGCAGACAGGAGCAGACAAATGGACATATCAAGGAGCAGACTTCTTGTATTCTGAACTGCCCCTAGTCATGATTTTTTTCCATACATTACAATGCAACTCTCACTGAATTAATGAATTTGTGACCCTGTTGCTGTATCCCCTTCAGGTTCACTAATGCTGACACTGTCTCACTGTTCTGCAGAACTGTACCAATCCTGGTCTTGTCAGTATTACATAGATCAAAGCAAAGCAGCTTTAAAAGGTAGATCAAAGTAAAATAGCAGAGCATATTCTAGACAAGTACTCCCATGTTTTCCCCAAAGATTCTGGAGATTGCTAACAGATATAGGCAACTATATTTGTATTATGGCAATTCAGTTTTCCTAATGAGGCCATTGCAACAGCACACAACATAGAGCAAAGCCTGGCTAGCTGCGTCCCTTCATCTGGATTGGAAAAGAACAAAAAGGTCTCTTGGTCTCTGGACTCTCTTTCATCTTCATACAGATTTTTAGGAGTCACATGATGGCAGCTAGAGGGCTGAACATTGTATCTAACACAACTACTTTGATTTCATACTGTTTCAAATGAGAGTTGCTTTACTCTTATCTGATCTCAATTAGAAAAATCCAACAATATAAGCTGAATTTTCCTTTTTCATATACAAATATATGAGAATTTTACACACTATTTCCAAAACTGTTTTCATGGAGTAAAATAAAACAGCATTGTTCTTTTATGTTTTCCAATGAGAGAATATTACTACCATTAGCTGTGTGTGAAAGGTCAGAAATTACTTAAATGATGGTGCAGTTAGCAACATTCCTGTACCATACATTCATCTACGTGGCTGACAAGTTCCTTATTTCCTCTTCTTTAAAGTCCTGGCTCAGAGAAAATCTATGAATCACAGGAGCCATGATGCTACGAGTGCAACCTGTCATTCCTTCCAAGGGCCTTGGAAGAACTCTGAGCGTTTTATGAGCTCTGGACTAACACTGAACAGTCTTCCAAATTGCACTACATATAACCATATCTGATGAACAAAGTAGCAGACCTACCAGCTGGATATTTCACCAATACACTCTTTTTTTGTTATTGCCTCATACAATCATTTTTATAGTAAATGATTTTATTAGAGATACAGTTATCAGTATTTTAAGGAAGTAAAATGCATTCCCTCATTATCCCTGTTGAGCAGTTTCTCTCAATTCCTTTCAACTTAATATTTAACACTATTATAATGACAAAACAATATGTAATCTTTCATTCTGAAGTGTCTGACTGGATAAGTCTTTTGAATAGCAGTCTAGATTTTACATAGAACTTCTAGAGTGCTGTCAGAAGATGAAATGTGTACTACTGTCTTCATACATGAATATACTGAATTTTCACTGCTCCTACAGCAGTACATTTCCAATCCCAGAAACCCCAAGAATCTTGGGCTGATTACAGTTTGTTTGCTGTGCTTGACACCACAGGATAAATGGAAAGCCTTATTGGAATGATACCCATTCCCTCTGGCATAACATTCATTTAATGATGTTCACAATTATCTTTACAGCAAAGATACTGGCTTATTATGAGCTATCATTAGCCTGTGGTGCCATGCCTCTTGCAAGAAATTGCCAAAATTGATACAGACTGCAATGAAAGCAAGCTGTGTAAATTAGCTATATAGGGAGTTGCATAAAAATCACAGTGCATGTTAGGAATTAAGATGCGGACACTCAGTCTTCTGTATAGTAAATATCAGTATGCAGTCACACGGTAAAAATGGAATATAAGGTTTTCACATAGATGTGTCCATGGCAACTGACAGATTATTTTCACTTGTCTCTAAAGACATTTCCAGCACGAAGGATTCCATTAAGCTTCATGGATAAAAATCAACCTCAGAAAGAAGACAATCTAAGAATCTATGTTAAACTTACATTCCCATATTTTCTATGGGAGCTGGACTTTATCTTTAATTTTTGCTGGACAAATCTTTCATTACTTGTTTTTATTCTACTAGATTTAAAAGAACTTCATAACTAAAACCAAAAAATAGCTCAAACCTCATTCATACTTGAATTCATAAGCTTGAGCTCTCTGACCCAGATGAATTCATTGACAAGTTCACTTTATTTCTCAAAGCTTTCCCTTCTGAAATAATAATAAAAAAAGTAATTAATAATCTATTTATTTTACATTTCTATTAAATTGAAACTGAATTAAATCAGGGTCAATTAATAATTATTTCCTACGATCAGTTCTTCTCAAAAAGATCTCTCTTACCATTCCGGCTGCAAAATCATGCAGTCTGCTCTGGATTAAATGACAAGGAAAATGTCTGTCATCTGGCATAGCCAGAAAATCATGGGCCTACCCAACACTAGTAGTATTTTAGCTCCAAGCTATAAAGAGGAAAATGAAGTGTTATGTTCAGAACTAATATTTGTTTCCAATAATATTAAATCTACACCCAAAATCTGGCCCTGGGCTTTTATAATATCAGTATCTCAAAAGACTTCTTATTGCCTATCTCAGATTCTACAGCAAGCTCCAGCTTTCAGACTCAATGTATTTAGTGTCATGTGAAATGGTAAACGTTCATGAATATTCTTGGTTGCAAAATATAGCAAGCCAAATGTTCCCCTCCTCTCCCCTCCCCTTGCCTTCCCTTTTTGTTCTTTTTGGTCAATCTAGCTCATTTATAGTTAAATACATAAAACACATTCTGACTTTGTGGTGTGGTGTGCACTAGTTGTGATTTCTGAGTCATACACTAGAGGCAAAACATTCAACAATAATTGGTTGGAATCTCCTATTTACATCAATGATACCATTCACTATGTTTAAGAAAAGGCTCATAAAGCAAAATTCTTTCATTCAAAATTCAGTTTGAGTAAATCACAATTCAATAAGCAAAATGAAAAATAGAGAACAAAGACAACGGTCTTTCTGCATATTTCAAGATAGATACTTCTAACAACAAATATATATATATATATAACCAGATGTATCAGTATTATGTTCAATACCATGCCTGAAGGACAGAATAAAGACAAAATGTATGTATGCACAGCATTTTCCCAGGATCAGGTCATACATGACAGTTTGGAAACAAAAGCAAGTCCAAGAAGGAAAGAAGCAACATAAAACAAAAACCAAAAATTTCTTCAGAAATAAAATGACCTAAAGGAAACATTCAAACACATCAGAGTCAGGGAAAGCACTAAAAAAAGTGAAGACCTGTGGCAAGATGAACAGTTATCTGTTCATATGGACAGGAGGATAATTGATTACAAATAAGTTTTTGGTATCTATTATTTAACCATCACTTCACCCTCTGCAAGTCAATGTAGAAAAGCCTGTTGTGTAGTTTTTCTCCTCTGCCTTATTTAGGAATTCCTTTGTCTTTTTATACTTCTTAATGGTTTTTATTGGCTTGTCAGTATTATACAATTCTGCTCTGCATACATAAGCATATTTTACTAAATCTATTTTTACTTAATTGTAAGAACGCAAGAAAAGCTTAACTTTTTTCTTAATCAAACTCTGAATAGCAAATCATCGTTAGTTAGATAACATGCAAGGACAGGGATTAGAGATATGAAACCAAACCTGAAAATCTATTTTTGTTTCAGCAATGTAATATTTATACAACTATCCCAGAACATTGTATATTTGTTAAAGAAGCAAGATTATGTTAAAAAGTTAGGTAAGAGTAAATACTCTATGCAGTTCCACGTTCTCTTCCCCAAGGAAAAATTTGCTGTTCAAGAAGCACCAGAAGCAATGAAAATTATACTGCTTAGGTTACTAATGAGATCTGTCCTCGAGTTCGACCTTCATGTTGACGTTTGGCCTATCTGTGATTAGAAATAAATTCATAATGCAAATAGATTTCATATTTAATTCTGCATTGACTTGGAATGGTACAACGGGACAGATCCTACATTTCAGTATCATACGTGACAAATCATAGGACCATAGAATGGCTTGGATTGGAAGGGACCTTAAAGGCCCCTTGTCATTGGCATTGTTGCCCACACTAGAGTAGACACTAGATCAGGCTGTCAAGGCCCCATTTAACTTGGTCTTGGGTATCGTCAGGGATGGGGCATCCACAGCTTCTCCGGGCAACCTATTCCAGATCCTCACCACCTTCTGAGTAAAGAATTTCTTCCCAACATCTAATCTGATTCTGCCCTCTTTCAGTCTAAAATCATCCTCCCTTGTCCTATCACTATCAGATCATGTGAAAAGTCAGTAAATATGAGTCACAGTGTGAACATTCCAATGAGGACTCATACAATGAAAAGAAAGGAGTCATAATTTACATGGCTCAGGCTGTTGAAGATGACTGCTAGTCTCGTTTGAAGGATCAGTGGCTCACTGATCAGACTTGTCTGGCCATGGACTGTTGTTTTATATAATAGAGTGCCTAGCACGAGGTGTCCTGGTCCACAGTTAGTTTCTGGGAAATAAAGTATATATCACTGAATTGATATAGCAGTGTCATCAATATTCACACTGAATAATCGTGAGTCAAACCCCGAAGACTCCTGAATATTTACTAAAGAATACAGTTAATTTGATTTTGTCTTTTGATTTCTGAGTCACAGAGATATAGATCATGTTTTCAAAGGTTCACTGGCAACTGAAATATGTAAGAAACCTCATTTTTCATTAAACTTTATTTATTTCTAGAAAGCTGTTACTCTTAAATAGTTAACAGTATTCGTACATCAGTTTTAAGGCAAACAAGATATATTATGAGTCATAGCAGAAACCTGATAGCATTAAAGAGCAGAAATATGTCTTGGGATTTTCCTGCATTTATTATGGTTGTGAAACGTTAGATTAACAAATCTGTCCCCAAATCAGTCAACACAGTCCCTTGAGATAACAGTTCTTGACATAGCGATCTCCACTAGTGACAATCACAGGTAAACTACAGAGCAGAACTTTCCTTCCATTTTTCTCTTCTGACTCTCTAGAATATGTAATCCAAAGCTAATTTAAGAACATGAAGACCAGGCATGTCCTTGCAGATAAGCTTTTCCTTTGAAAGATCTTTTGCCATTATTCTTTAAGAGCAAAGCTGATTATGGTGAGTTATCAAGGTTTTCTCCTATTTTTGTTTTGTGAATCACACCTCCTCCATTCAACAGCTGAGTAGCTGAATCTCTTTTGTTGCAGCTGCATTCTGTACTGGTAACTGTAACCTCAGTTTTTACTGTGACCTTCTTTGCTTCATTATTTGACCTGGCCCTTATTCTGCATCATATTCTGAATTTGCAGTTTCTTTCATTCTAATATTTTCATTTTGCCAGCTTCATCTCCTCCTATCAGTTGCTGACTTAAAAGGTTACTTCAGATAACCACTTTATATTTCTATTCCCAACATCTGTTTTGACTGTGGGCCTGTAGCTAGGGTTATTTGACTCAAAGATGCACTGGGCTTCCTAAATCACATATAAGCACTGCCTTGATGGATTAATTAGTATGTTTACTATTTATAGTTCTGTTTTGGTGTGTGTTATGTCATATTTCCAAAAACACAAGCAAAACAAAAAATAAATCCAAAAGCTCATGCTTGCACTCCTGCTTTCAATTTATACTGTTGCCAAACATATATATGTATTTGTATATATGTATTTGTATAAAATCTCTGCCAAGTATATGCAATCATAGCTCTGTTCTTCCTTCAGGCCCAAATTCATCCCTAATGGTTTTCAAAGGGATGAATTTTGTTCCTAATCATTGCACACATAGAAAAACAGATTCCGTGAAAGTAGTAGACAAATATGTTGATATTATGGTTCACAGGTGAAAGAGGTATACTAAACTTAGTTAATATGCAGCAGGAAAACCGTCATCATTCTTGGGTCTGCCCCTTCCTATCCATTCACAATAATATTGAAAGTTTTGTGGAAATAGTAATTTACTAATTGTCTTGCATTTATCTTTGTATTACTAAATAATCATATATGAGTTAGTGTACAACAAACGGACAATTGTATTGTCCGTGTGCTACAGAGAGCACTACATGTAAACAAATTCCATTTATATTCCAGGAAGCCATTGTCAATAACTTATTGCATTCACTTGGCATTTGTAACCCTCACTCAACACTCTTATCCCCAAAAAAGCCCCAAAACCCACAACTAAAACCTGGGAACCTCACGACCTTCATAAACACAACTTTTCCAAGCTCAGAATTAGTCATCATCATATGCTTCTGACAAAAAGGAGAACATGTAATATAGAAGAAGCAAAATAATTACTTCCTCTGTTATACTTGTAAGGTCTCAGCAGGTATACTGAGTCCAACTTAAGAAATATATGGACCAAAATGCAGGACACGATGAGAAACAAAGATCTCTAGCTGGACAAGGAAGAGAGCTGAGGCTGCAAAGCACTGAAGCAAACTGCCCAGATAGGCTATGAAATGGTCACCTCCAACTAGCCTGTTTGGGTTTTTAAAGTAAAACTGAGGAACGAAAGGACGGTTCTCCTTGGTATTAAGTGAAACAAAAATAACACTAAATGTGATAGTGTTATTGTATGTTCTGGCAGTGGAACATGGTGTCAGTCTGTGTGTAGATGTTATTCCACACGGAAATATAGGTCGGCAGCTTCACAAGTTGCCATTGTGAATCCAGAGCTTAGCAATCTCCACCTAGTAGTTCTCAAAAGTGAACATCTATTAAAAAGAAAAAAAAAAAAAAATCATATAAATTTAGAGCCAGAATGCAAAATACAGAATATTTTTGTTAATATTTAACAGAATGGTCTAGCTGGACAACAGTGACTGAATTACTATATTTACATGGTTTTATACGGCTCTTTTTGGTTGCCCTTATCTTGTGTGACGTCCTCCAGGACTCTTCGTATCATGCAGAGAGAAATTCCAACAATGCAATTGCTACTATTTTTTCATAAACATGGTATTATCATAGAACTAGAGAACATTAAAAAAAGATAGCACTTGTAAACAAACAAAAAATTATTTTTAATAATTGAACAGGTCATATATCTAATTAAATTCAGTTTATCAAGTAAAGAGATCTTTTTCCATTGTATCCTAATGATGTCATCATGAACTACACATTTTACTGCTGTCCTATGAAAAAGCTGTTTACGGGTTGCTGTTTTCCATTTATATTCCCATGAGCCAATACTACAGCGCATTTGTTAGAGAATATGTTTGTGTATGTTAGAGCATATAAATATAGTATATTTTCTTAAATACTTGTATATGTTTCGTGTGTATATATACATATATTAAGCTAAAGATATTAGCTTTAGATCAATTCTTTTTGTGAAAATTAATCTTTCTGCCATTTGAATATACCCTGCAAAAATGACGTGTATTGGAGCAAATGTTGTTTTTACTCACTCAGCTCACTAGAGAAAGAATGTCTATACTCCCTCAATAACGCTTGATTTTCCAAGTTACTGAATCTTGCTGTCCCCAAAGAGAGAAGGAAGTTTCAGAATAGCTAAGTTTGTGTCACTATGAGATTGGATTCACATGCTTCGTTTTTAAAGATTACAAGCAAATGGATTATTAATGATTATTAAAATTATAGGAAAATAAATACTGGTACACTGATGGCATTTTAAAAGGATTCTCTTATCCAAAAGAGAGCAGTGTGTGTTTCTGACTAGTACAGAGTGCTGCAGTAGTTACATGCTTCAACATGCTACAATCATGCTTGATTTCTCAAGGTGTTAATACTGTTTCTTTGGCAGAGATAAAAAGAGGTATAAAAGTAGTGAACACGGGTATACAGGAGTGTTATGAACAGTGTAGCTTCATTTCCAGGCCTTCATCACATGGCATGTATAGTTATAGAAAGCTTTGTAATATTTTCTTTCTTACAGCAGAGGTCTGTACGCACTGTCTGCAGTGCTGAGTCCTACAAGAAAGAAGGGTGATTTCACAGGAAAAGGGAAAACTTCAAATAAAATGGGCAAGAAAGAACTGAAGATCATAGTGTAAGAGAGAAAGTGTGAACAGCTTCTGGAACAGAACAATATTCTGAAGAATGAAAAAGTAGTAGTAAAAAAGGATGACAACATCTGGATAGGTCAAAAAAGAAAACAATCAATCTAGTGAGAAAAGATTAAGAGATACCTGAGAAAGTTATTCACTTGCAAAGGCTGCCCAGAAGTGAGGTCAAAATACTTATTAGACATCTACCTTGTATAACACAGATGAAGCTCCTTCACCAGTCTTCCAGGCCCACCTTCAAGTTTTGTTGCTATTCTTGGTTCATTCCATTCACAGTGTATCTACATTTTATGCAATTCCTTTTAAAGTAGTCATCAGCCTCTATTAGTTCTGACACATGTAGCACAGCCTTGCAAGACTAAGATTTAGTTGTCTGACTTCTCCTTTACTCCCAGCTGGGAAAATATTATTGTGCAGACTTAACACTGAAGGTAATTCAGGATGTTAGCTGACAGTGCTAACATAGACCTGTTAATGAACAAGGAGGAATAACAAGCATGTTTTAACATTAAATAGTGAAACTCACTGGAGAAAAGAAAAAAAGTATAAGCCTTATTACCAAAGGCTATAAAAGTTGAACTTTTTACTTGTTGCTGTCTGAAGCCAGAGAACACAAAGAGTGAGAGGATTTAGAGTTCTTTTTAGCACATCCGTCCTCCAACCCATAAATGGAAGCAGAAAAGTCCAAGTTAAATTCTGAGAATCAAAAATGAGTGCCCAATTGAAAAACTTGCCCCCAATTAACTTGAACTCTCTCAGGAGTAATTGTGGTACACTGTTCTATTAGGATATGACTTAAAGAAATTCTGTTTAAAGAAGGAAAAGAAGATGGAAGGATTCTTTTTCCAAGGATGGAAAAGAGGATAACAGTCGATATCAAGCCACCTCTTTCTGAAATAGTGTACAAATAATAGCACTGAGGTTCTATGCTCTTGCTGTGGCAACACATTAAGTTTGAAAAATCTGAAGTTTTATCTTGTTTAGTAATAATACCTCAACAGAGCTGCAGTTAGCCTTCCAGTGTATCCTGTCCACCAACTACTCTTCCAGCTCCAAAGTGGTCCCTCTTCTTGAGGCTCTTCTTGTGACCTCACCTTTAGTATTGTGTCCAGTTCTGGGGCCCCCAACACAAGAAGGATGTGGAGCTGCTGGAGTGAGTCCAGAGGAGGGCCACGAAGATGATCAGAGGGCTGGAACACCTCCCCTACGAGGACAGGCTGAGAGAGTTAGGACTCTTCAGTCTGGAGAAGAGAAGGCTGCGGGGGGACCTGATAGCAGCCTTCCAGTACCTGAAGGGGCCTACAGGAAAGCTGGGGAGGGACTTTTGACAAGGACAGGTAGTGACAGGACAAGGGATAATGGCTACAAACTGAAAGAGGGTAGATTTAGACTAGATATAAGGAGGAAATTCTTCACCGTGAGAGTGGTGGGACACTGGAACAGGTTGCCCAGAGAAGTTGTGGATACTCCCTCCCTGGAAGTATTCAAGGCCAGGCTGGATGGGGCTTTGGGCAACCTGGTCTGGTGAGAGGTGTCCTTGCCCATAGCAAGGGGGTTGGAACAAGATGATCTCTAGGGTCCCTTCCAACCTGAACCGTTCTATGATTCTGTGATTCTTCAGCAGGAGTACTACTGCTGAAGTATCACACCCCATACTAGGTCTTGTTGTCCAAGTCTTGTTAAATAGAGTTTAATTAATTCAGACGTTTCTAACAGGTGTGTCCTTTTATTCTTTAGACTATGCACACTGAGACTGCTTGCTATTGAATTATATAACAGTAGATGCTCACCCCAAACCCATCTAGATACAGCTGGTTTGCACAGACTTTCAGACCTCATAGTCATTTACTCCACTTTACAGCAGGATTGCCTTTTTTTGTAAAGAAAAGCCCAGAAATATGAGAAAACGTCAAATATGAACCATTATTCAGGTCTGCCATTATCTATGTCTATCCAACCACTCTTTCCCTCCACCAGTGTCACTTCTGCAGTTCTCTCCCTCTAACACTTCCAGGAAGAGCTATTTCTCTTTTAGGTATCAGTTAATGTTTTCAAGATTGCTCAGGAATTTTTAACTGGCTTTTATGTGAATGCCTGTTGAATTTTGTCTCCATAATGCAGGAAATTACACCTTAGATGAATGGAATATTAAAAGATGTGATATCTGAAGTATTCTATCCAGTAAATTCCAACAGTTTCCACACATAAATTGTGCCCTCTTTGTCATAATTACTACAAAGCTTACAAAAACAGTAACTAGTGAAGGATCATAAAACATATGAAACAATTATTTAAAATCATATTCATATTGTTTTTCATTACAGAATCACAAAGGCATTTGTCTATTTTTGGTCTCTTAAGTTCTTTCAGGGTAACAAGCTTTGTATTTTCTTGAGATGTAAGTACAAATTATACTTGGCAGTTATACAATTAATTAGGTAAATAATTAGAGATCACTTACTTGTGAAAAAGACATAGGCAGTTGTCCAAAAAATCAGAATCCTTTTGAGCTGTAAATAAAAACAGAAAGGTGAGAACAATAATGAAGTACAATTAGGAATCACTGGAGGTCTCAAATGTCTTTCTACAAAAGAAAGCAAATTGACAGAATTTGCGTCATAAACAATTACACTCCCATCACAATTATTCAGGAATGATAGACTACTTTCATTCCAAAGGTGCAGCTGTCAGAGGCTTTAAGTAATATGAAAGTATTCAAATTACTCAAATTCTGCTCAAGCATTTTTCTAGGCTTTCTCTCCCAGACATTGTATAGCCTTTTAGTTCAACAAGGATACTTTATTTTCCAGTTACACACTCAAGTGTTTCCTTAATTTAAAGCAGTAGGAAATGAAAGCATAATATTATGAATAAAAGTATAGATATTTAGGCATAGGAAATAAAATAGGCCATCTCAGGTCCAATCTATAATGGTCTAGGAGGGAAGAAAGGTACGTATATACTGTTTTCTATTTCATATACTTACACCATCGAGATAGCTGTCTGCCAGCATCTCAAATAGGACAAAAAATGAGACATAATGAAGTATGCACTCTTTCTAGAACTGTAATGTAAGTGAGAATAAGAATAATAAATAGAATGTTTATCTGTACCCTGCCATGCACGCTTCATTTCCCTGACGTGCGTGCTTAGCTCCCTAGATCAGGCCTCTTCACTGGACACAGATCAAGTCAACTCTTTTAAGAAAAGAAACATTAAGAATATGGTGTAGGCAGTAATTGTTTTTCCTAACAACAAAAAAAAAGTTAAGGCTCACAAGCAGTTCTAGCAAACTGATGATTGGCAGGCAATAAACAACATCTTGTTCTAACATATGGCACTATCAAGACTTTTCCAGTGAGTTGGTCAAAACCTTATTTGTTCTAAGGACACTGAAGTGATGGGATTTGTCATTTTTGACCTGCCATCAGTATGGATCAAGTTACTACAGAATAGGTTGACACTTAGTTCTGGGCTTTTTGTAATGTGTTACTATTCCGAACTGAAAAAGAAGCCAGTAACTCTTTGTCCTGTGTTACCTGGAAAAAGTGAACTCAATAAGAAAAAGAAAGAAAAAAAAATACCTTAAAAATGTTTTTTGGGAATTGAAAATGTTTTCAAAGTGACAATTCTAACAACATTTTTCAATTCTTTTGAGTTTTCTTCAGACTGCAGTAAAACAAATTTAAAAAGAAGAAAGAATATTTGATCCGATGAAAGATAAACTGTTAAGCAAAAAGGCATAGAGATTGCAGCCTACAGACCAAGTGAAAATATGAAATGAAAGATACTTTAGGTACACTAAGTATTTAAAAACTCTAATAACATGAGGTAGGACTTTGTGTCTCATGAATAAAAGTTAACATTTCTTTTATCTGATTTTATAGGTAAAGTACTGACAGAGGATGACCAGCAGTTTCAGATCCAAAATGCAGATGAAATGTCAACATTCTTAAAGTTTTCTCCTACTCTGCAAAATAACAATATAATTTCAGTTATGTATTATACAAGATTGCAAATATAAAAACAGGACAATACAGGACTCAAAAAAGAACAACGTCAGAGGATTAAATATATTATTAAGTGTCCCATGCTGATCTAGGACTTTCTCATGGTAAGGAAAAGAGTTTGCCTTTTTTTATATTGCAATTCAAGTCCAAGTAATATCCTTCCTTGTAAAGTAAATCCACTTAGTAGACATCACATAAAAAAAAAAAAAAAAAAAAAAAAAAAAGATTTCTTTAAGGAAAACCTATCTTACCTGCGTAGGATAAAATTTTTATCACAAGATTCTAAACATGCTCTAATTTGACATCCTTTTACAATCCAAGATGAATGTTCAAAGGTAAAAAAATTAAAGGATATTTTTCTCAATGTATAGATTTATTTTCACAGAAATATGATGTTTTCAGTTGTGCATGTCCAGCAGCAGGAAGAGCTAAGCCCTGTAGGAATAGAGAACTCGTGGCTCCATTAGTCAAAGTGCTAGCTTTTCAGCTTCTATATGTTTATTACTTTCATACATGATCAAAGTGATTTATTACCCAATCTCCATATTTTATTATTTTGCCTTACACATCTTTCACTCAAGCCACTGACTATAATTCCCTGCAGTCATTCCAATAATAAAAGAAGTCTGTTAATATGATTTCCTCCATAGATCATTTAATATTCATCACACCTGCATAACATAAATGATTTATTTTAGGCAAGTAGAAGAAAGAATCCTACAGCTCTGTTCAGAACTGAAATTTGAGGTATTTTTTTTAACAGTGCCTTATTGTATCTTTATTATGCCAACTGACCTACTTTGACTCCAGATCATCCAGTAGAATATGAGCTTTTGGTCAAATTCAAGAGCAACAATTCAATACTGTATACATAAATCATAATATTGGCTGGTCACAATGCATTTTATAGGTCTGATTTTATAACAGTAACAATGTATGGCTAGGGAAAAAAAAAGGTATTCCATCATGCTGAAACAGCAGAATGAACTCCTACTGCTATTGAATTGAATGAGGCCAAGATTTTGTCTTTGACCTTACATATTCAAGATTAACCTCGAAACATTTATTTGAAATATTAGTCCTGATGTAGTGTGGGATCTGTTACATGTACACAAAAGTCTTCTGAATATCTTGAAAAGGTGTAGTTATGTTATGAATCCATCATATAGGAAAGAAAATATTTACTGATAGGCAAGTTTTGGACTTACTGTTTCTCGTTAGATTTAATGATAAATTGGATTATAAAATGTTTAGAAACAAAAAGGACAACAATGAAAATAAAGTGTAAGAAAAAATGATCCAAATATAACATTGGGAGGCTGAATCTTGAAGTTCAGAAGCGTCTTCTGAAATAATAAAATATATGCTGTACATCAATCGAAATATTAATGTAAAATGTCTTTTTAAGTGATGACTTCTTGGTGGTTTTTTAATATTTGAATAAATATTAGTGGTGGTTTCACCCACATATCCAAAAAAAGGAAGATGGTCCAAGAATTTTTGGGCATAACTCTTGCTTGAGTAGTCACAGATGTCTGTTTCTGAAAATCAGAAGTATCCTCTTCACAGATGCTCCCCCAGGACAGTAAAGAAATGTGCCTTTTTACTTTTTATATAAAACCTTTTTGTGGTTTATGATTTGGTTTTTGTGTGAACGATTTTGAAAAGCTGTATTTCAGAATACACCTATGATTATAATTTTAAGCACACGTAGAAAACTTCAGAGAAAGCAAATCTAAGTGTTATTTCCTTACTTGGTGACTCAAAGTGTCTATAAAAACAAAACAGTTAAAGACTGACATTGTCTCTAAATCATTATGTTTCAGATACGTGCCTATACTTTGATTGAATGTGTCAAGGACAATAATGATTGCTGTTCCATATTTTACACAGCTATAACCGAGTCACAAATGCCAAGAGTTAGAGTAAGCTATGTGTTTAAATTCAGATTATACATTTGCCAAACCCATTTCTAATCAATAACCTTTTAAGAACACTGTTTCCATCTTGACTATTTATAATACTTCATTGTCTTGGCAATTTCACCTCTTGTTATAAAATGGGCTGATAAGGACAACTGGAAAGACACGAGTATAGATTGAAACAGTAAATGTCAACATGTTTTAGGAAACATAAGCCATCATTAGCTGTCTTTAAAATCCTGATACAGATATATTGAATAAAGAGCAGCAAGCATGTATAAGAGTCAAGAAATTAACTTAGGACTTGCAAATCCCTGTGCAATAGTTAACCACAAAATAAATGTTGATAACTAACACGGTGCTTGATTTGAAAAGGCCCTTAACTTTTTATATATCTATTATTTGTTTTCAAAATGAATACAGGCAACAACTCAGATATTATGACTGCTTTGAGTCTGCAACAGTTACAAGGATTTCTTGACTACCACTGCTTTTGAACTAAATGAACATGTTGAAAAACCTACGGTTATATTCAAATGTCTTTGAATTTTTGGAGAATACTGACTTTTAAAAGCTGACATGAAATGGACATTTTTATCAGATAGCGGGGAAAAATAGGGAAAATCCTAGCAGTTCTGGCTTTTAAGCTATACTTGAAGTGGAAAATTCTCATTTCACGTTAGCTGCAAAGGCATGCAGCTCTGCATGTTCTTTCACTAAGTGTTTGAAATAATTGAATATTTGAATGTTTTCAGATCATTTAGGAGAATAAAAAGGTTAATCACCTCACTTTTTGTTCAATATCATGTGCAGTATTTTTATTATAGCCAACAACAGAATTCTGTATAAAAAGTGATCTAAATATTTTACCACAACAAAAATATTCCCTCTGATAAAGTGAATATTTGCATTTGACGTGTTGCATGTCATGGTTATAATTTAGCTGGGAGTTAAGGTACCTTTCCATGTACACACATCTCAAAACTTTTATTATAGCTCACTTTGTTTATCTGCTTCAGAGAAACTACCTGGAAACAGTAGAAAGTACTAACAAGGTATAAATCATTACAACCAGCCTGGGGAGTAAATGGCAACGACAGCCGCTTTTCATCCTTATGGCCTTGCCAAGAATCTAAGTCAACGGAAACTCCCTACTATGAACTTGTTCTTGGGCCATACACATTCTCCATAAGCACCAATCCCACAATCTTCTCAATATCTGAAATCTCTCAGAAATTAGAAGATAACACCTGGCTTTGTAAGCCATAATAAACCTAGGCTCAAAGTTGTGATATGTACACATAAATTGAGGGGTAACAGTGTAGAAAAATTCAAACACACAGTTGGATGTTGTTTTCACATGCCAGCATTTCAGCTACTAGTATATTAAAGTGCACTTGAGTTGATAAGGTCAAGCTGCACAGAACCATGGGGCTGAAGGATAAAAATCTTCAGAATCAACTCAAAGAATCAAACTACTCTTTTCAATACTTTGATCTATTTTTGAGCAAATCATAAGGAAGTGCAACACAGTCATAGCTAATTGTGAGTAAGTAAGGCAGCAACAACAGCAGTACCTGCATTCTGTCACTTCCAACTTATCAGGACACTGTATTCTGAAATTTTTATGCTTGACTGGATTAAGATTCTGTATTTTGTCATTTATTGTATGGAAAGATACACCTCAAACAGAAATAAAAAATTCTGCTGAGACCCACAGTTCACTTTCTTAGTAAGAAGAAGCAGTAATCTATGGACCTAATCATACTGTTTGTATGCACCCTGTGTTGGCTCCTTTATATTGCAGCAATTACCACAGCAGTTGTGCTTTTTAAAAGTCACTCTATTAAAAATGAAAAATGAAAGATTCCACTTTTTTTCAATCATAACCATAGACAACAGCAAGATTTCTTAGAAAAAATAAAGCCAAGGCCAAGAACTAAATTAATTTGTAATCTGTGCATTCATATTTGTGAAAATCTGCTGCAAAAATAGAGACGATTAGTATGTAATTTAATAAATATCCATAAAAAATAGAAAATAGGTTTTTTTTAATTACCCAGAACACCAGAAAAAGCCATAATTCTATACAGATACTCAAGGAATTTTTATTAGATAATAAGAATGTATAATTATATAATTTAAACTATATTTAATAATAGCATCGTAATAAAATGAATAATCTAGTCAATAAAAACCTATATTTTACCATGCATAAAGGAAAGAAGAGGTGGGAATCTTGCTTCAGAATTCTGAGGCAAGAAGACTGCTTTTGTAGTAAAGATGGTTCACTGGATCTCTAGAACAAATTTGTATTTATAAACAAATGTTTGTTGCATTTCCCATTAAGGTACATAGCAAAAGTTAGGCTCTATACCTCCATTATTAACAGGTTTTTATTCTAAGTGGAGATAACTACATTCCTTTAAAAAGCTGAATTAAAGTCCATTTGATTTATTTTTTTAAAATAGATTTTAAAAGATTTTAAAGATGTTCTGAAGTATATATTTTTGTTATTTCTTAGTCGACTGTCAGAAACTTTTGAGGGGAACAGTCAATTCTATCTAATTTTGAGAAAGTGATTTATTTGTTGAGGAAAAAAACTAGTGATTTTAAATAGCCCTCAGAAAATTTAAGGGCTATAAGCCTTATGATCTGTTTAAGATTGTCGAAGGCTCTGTCCTTTATCAGTCAGTCACCTTTAGTTCCCTTAGCAAAACATTGGTCAACTTAATGTACTTTAAAAGAATGAAGCTGGGGAGTTTGGGTAAAGAAAACATATAGCCTGGCCGAAGATCATATGGCTCCCAAGATCACTCTTAACTGCATTGCTCACTACAGACTTCATTAATTGACGCTGCTGAACCAAAAGACTCTCAGTTAATACAACTCTGTTTAAAGGTTGATGGTTCAGAGCACTAGTTCTCATCAGCAGCTGAATTTATAGAAATGGATGCCTGGATTTACTGATATAAGGACAGAAAAGTTAATCTGCAAGAAATCACTTGTATCACTGGGTCCTACGTGTAATTGTTTCCCAAAAGAAGTATGGGGAAAAAAAAAACAATAGAAAACAACAAAAAATCCTAAACAAATTCCCATTAACATAGTTCAGAAAAGGATAGTGATTTTCGATTTAGAAACAAAAAGGTCAGACTCTTCCTTTTAATTAATTGCTGCAGACTCACTTAGCTCATACTTTAGAATTTGGAGTATGTTGGACAACAAAAATAGCAAGCTATTGTTAATAATTCTGAAGCCAGTGGTGCAATTAACAGAAAGTAAAATAACAGTAGAATAGAATAACAGTAAAACTAGGCGGATGGTCACATGGAGAAATGCAAATGACGTGGTCAATGGAAATCCACATGTTGTATGTGATATTGAGATTGGCAAGCTAATAGTAAATTCTGTGAGAGATTCTCAGTAACATGACACAAAATTGAGCGATTAAGCAAGAGTAGTTTCAGTTATAATCCTGAGTTCCAACAGTAGCATACTCTTTCCAAGAGGTCAACACCTAGAAAAACTATCAAATGCTGGTTTTGGTAGGTGTACCAATATGTAACCTTCTGAGGAATAAACACACTGCTTGAAATAGCTGCCCTTGCTAACCTGATTTTTCCACTTCAGTGTTCAAGTAGCCTTTACTCCTAACAACTGAATTGCCTCCATCTAGTAAAACCTCGCTTAGCTCACTTAATTGAAATGTCTGCTTTCACTTTTAAAGGTATGGTCTAAGCACCCAACACAGAAAATTTTAAAAGCAAATCCATACTTTGTTAAGAACCCAAAAAACCTAACTCTGGTATTGTAACTAATTATCAAATGAGGCTATTCATGTTCATGCTTAATATCCTTGTAAGCAACAAAGATGAGAAAAATATGTTCTAATATTCAACAGGATAATGAAGCCACAATGGCTTCAAAACAGATCAAGGCTGAGTATAAGGAGAGGGGTTGACCACTTATTTATATCTACTGAAACAATACTATCCCTCAACAGTTACCAGACACCATTATACAAAAGGCTGCATGAGTAGTACTCCATTTGCTGTTCCAAACTGATACAGTAAGGTGCTGAACATAAAGTTTCCTGTGAACTGCATTACCAGCATCTGATGAACTTTCTTCACCTTCCTGAGGAACTGAAGTAATCATTTATGTACTAAGACCTGTAAAACAAATTGGAAGTAACTCTTATTTTGTAACTATTGTTAAATTATATGACATTTCTTCCAAAAAAAAAAAGCCTCACAAGCTGCCATACCAGCTGGAAATACTTCTGTTTAGTATAAGAAATGCAACTCTGAAGAGCTTTTATAGATATGACTAATTCAGTTTAGCATCATTGTAAATTAATGTGTTGGGACAGCCAATAGCAAAGCTATCAAATGAATGGAACAGTGCTGGAATTGTAAACATTTCTCCTTTAGTATGTATTTAAGAAGATAATTACAGCTACATGGGTCTCCAGTCAGCGGCAGAGACAGTCATACATTACTTTCAAATGTGTCTGATATTTTTTTGGGAATGGACTTAACAAACAATCTGTCTTACCCGCTGAACAGTACTATGTAAACGAAATTTAGTTTAGTTAACATGACAAAAGGGATAACACTGCAATTAGACAAAGAATGCACCCTGTCAGGCAAAAGGCTGTCCAAACAGATGGGCTTTCCAATACACTTGAAGGTCAACAGAATCTGAATTTGCCTATGCATTTGTCAGTAATCACAATAACTTCTAGTCTTTTTCTATCGCAGCTACAGCATCTAACCTGTGCATTTCTTGGCAAATAAAAGGTAGGGCCCATAAAGTAGCTGTCAAAGCAAATTGAAAAAGAAACTTGTTGTTTTTTTGTTAAAGAAAAAAGAAATTTTGGTGGCCCTAAAAGAGAGAAGTTTAATAGGGAGATTTAGTTTCACTGAGGGCCATTTAGATTTTGGGTGTAATCACAAAAAACAAATTTAAAAACTTTAGGGAGAAAATTTCCTCAATGATTCTTCCATAGGACTTGTTTAGAAAATATGAAACCTTTGAAGTAAGGAAATTGAAGAACTCAGGAAATCTGGTTTAATCATCAAAGGTTTTTGAGGCTGGGGTCATTTTTGAATTTTTTTGTGTGTGTATTTTTGTTTTTTTAAAAAGAATACTTAAAATTTCCTTTTTGTTTGGTTAAATGTGCAGTACTTAAGTGAAATGTAAATATACATACAAAATAGACTTTCACAAGGAATGTTAGTTTTAGTATGGCTTACTGGATGACCCATACCTATAGTCAAAGTAGGAGATTCATATTTAAGACTATTTACATATATAGAGATGGAAGGCAGGGTGTGAGATTCTGAATCTTATGCTTTGGTTAGATTGAATGGGACTTTTAATGAGCTAGATGTGGACAATGCCTTGAAAAGATTTCTCATGAAGAAGTCTTACAAGAACAAATTGTCAAGGGTATACCAGGCAGTGAATACTTAACACAAAATAATACTACCTTAATGTAGTTTCTATAATCAAAGCAAGATGTTATATTTTGTTGCATTCTTATAAATCTTACATAGCATTACTAAAACCAATGACATTAAATCTACGATTAAAATTATAAATAAAAACAGAATTTGAGATTTTCACTGTCAGTTTATCCAGGACTAGGAATATAAAGAATAGCAGAATTTGATTCAAATTATAATGGTTTATATATACCCTATGTAGTCACTCAGTTTCCTTCTTCCATCTGCTTTTCTTTACTGTTCTCCCCGAGCTTTAGAAAACTGCATGTGAATAAAAATCAACTACAGAATGTGATACATAACACATCTGTTGCTCTCAGTGAGGATTTCTTATGTTTCTTATTCTGTCCCTCTCGATTCATGTCTTTACCTTCAATCTATCATTCTCCCCTCTTCTTTTTCCACACTTAAGTGTTCCTTTCTTTTGAAAAAAAAAAAAAAGGGAAAAAAAAGAAAAAAAGCCTCTCAAACCACTTAAAAAAAATCATCCTTTTTTGATAAATTAGCATCATGTAAGGCTCAATAGAAGTTGGAAGAAAATACTAATCAACTAGGAACACTCTTCTCAAGGGAGTATCTTAGCCTATTAATCTAAAACACATTCTTATAATGTGCACTGAAGAACATAAAAGCAAGCTTTTTCTATTTCTTAGCTGTCTGCAAGGATGCCCCCTTCCACCACTGTTTTTTCTCTCAACATCTTGCTTCTCTTTTTGCCACAGGAATTTTTGGATATACCAAGCTTAATTTGGAGGTGTGTAAGGATATACCCCCACAGCTACAACCGGCCCAATATGCCTGATGGAAAAAGGAAAAGATAATATTTAACATTGGTGACCATAAGGCTCTCTCAGTCTCCCCAGATTGTACAATACAGTCCATCGTACAAAACATTTTCATTATTAGATCCTATTTCCTCATTTCTTGACTAAATCTCAAGGTTATTGTTTGAGAAACTGGATGACTATCACAAGGCCCAAAAAGCATTTGTCTTTGTTTGCAGGAAAAGGTTTTTGTCTTCAGAAAAAAAGAAATACCTTTTTGTCAAAGTGTTAAGCAAGAAAACAGACAGAAACAAATTTTAGTTTTGCACAATAAAGGAGGTCAGCAGTGAAGTCTCAGAGGCTCATATCCTGGACATATGTACATACCTATACATGTGTGATCTGAAAAAATAGATGAATACCAAATGCCTGTGCTAAAAGGTTCACAACAGTTGAAAGTAAAACTTACTGCAAAGGGCTGCAGAAAAATCTCACAACACAATGCGACTTCACAATAAAAATGCAGATGGTATCCAATACAAATACAAATGAATGTACATGAGGGGAAAAAGGCACTAAGTGTATATGCATAGGTAGAGGTTCTAAAATATTACAATCAAAAATAAAACCTGGCATCTATGGGAATATGAGCTCTTTCCTCCATAGAAGTAAAGGAAAGGTTTAGAACTTTAGAGACATAAGAACTGAGGGCAAAATAGAAGACATTTTTATGTGATTGCTCAAATCGATCTTGCAACTTAGAATCACTCAAAAAAAAATTATGTAGAAATAAATTGTAAAGACCAGGATGACAAGGAGGTATAGAATAGCTTGCATTAGATGACACACTAGGAGACTGCACAGCTGAACAGTTAGAAACTACTCTGATTGGGAAAAAGTCTGGTTACAACCGATAGTAATAAATTGAATGAGTTCCATCTTCAGAATCACCATATGGTCAAACAAGCACTTGTGCCAAAACAAATGATAAAACAACACAGGGACAGTGATTAAATATCTGGGAGGGCAGAGTGATTACACTTTTCAGGGACAATACTATCTTAAAATGCTTATAAAATAACAGACTATCTAGACCACAACAGTTCACCTCAGAAAAAAGGCAACAGAGAAGGGATATGAAAATGAAAAAACAAAAATTTTTATAACTGAGTTCCTACATAATTTTTACAAATAAGAACTGAAGTGAATGAATTTTTGCTTTAGCTCATTTTTAGAATCTCTTGGGTATCAATTCACTATTTTCTGACAATTCCTTCTGTACAACATGGGTGATTCTTCAGACACCATACCCATCTTAATTAGCTTAAGACAAATGTCTACTGAACAATTTTTCAAGTAGAGAATATGTTTAGGTACACTCATCACCAGTCAAACAATTGCTCTGAAGGATGTGATTTTTTTTGTATGTTTTTAATTTCACGAGCTCTCTGAGGAAAAAAAAAAAAAATGGTTTCACATTTTTTGTATAAAATTTACCATGTTTGGTAAGTATTTACATCTTTGAATCTACTTGCACTTCCACTATTTTTATTCATTTGCAAGATCATGGACAATGAAAAGAGAAAAGACAATGGAGAAGTGAATGAAATAACAGGAATGGATAACCCGAAATTTGTAACAGATACTTTCTGTAAAATTCTTTCAAGTTCAAATGCTGACAACTTTCTTTTATGCCTTCTCTAAGAACAGATAACTTACAGGTAAAGCTCTATCTGTAACATATTCATAAGAATACAGTGTTAAAGCCTGTATCTATTCAAAACTTGGAAACTACTAACTTGCTCCTCCTTTCACTTACTTACAGTGGTTTGTTTTTACTTACAGTGGTTTGTTTAGTTACGGATGAGCAAAAAGAATGAAGCAGTTTTTAATATAATCTTTATCCTAGAATGGAGTAAACCCACCCATTTCACTTTTTCCAATATCATTATTTCCCCAAGATCTCAAAGGAGAAACACACCTTCTTAGCAGAAACATACATGAGAAAGCAATCCATGAAGAGCAATGATTATAAAACCGATCCTCACAAAAAGCTGAAAATTGAAGACAGTCAGGAATTTGCATCTGAGTCTTGAAACCAATTTTCCCTATAGTGTTTCAAGGACACTTTCCTTCCTGAGAGAAAATAAACTCAGGGCCCATTTACAAGATAGAACATAAATTTGTGGCACTCAGAGAACATAAAATAACTCTTACTCTTCTTCAGTTTTTTTCCTTATTTTTTTTTGTTTATAATCTTTTTCAATTCATTAAAAANGCTCCAGGCCCTTTATCATCTTTGTGGCCCTCCGCTGGACTCTTTCCAGCAGGTCCCTGTCTTTCTTATACAGGGGAGCCCAGAACTGGATACAGTACTCCAGCTGAGGCCTGACCAGGGCAGAGTAGAGGGGGAGGATCACCTCCCTCGACCTGCTGGCAATACTCTTTTTAATGCACCCTAGGATCCCATTGGCCTTCTTAGCCACCAGGGCACAATTTACTTCAAGTAAGAAATGTTAACAACAGCTTCTTTAGCCTATGAGAAATTATGTAACAACTCTGGGAAATCCATATGGCAAAGAAGATTCAGAGTTGAAGGAGAGTTAAATTTGAATCATCTTTATTAAGCATTCCAAAGGGCTATTTTTGCTTTGGCATGATTCATACTGGAAAACAACTCATTTTTAAACTAAACAAGACCTAACAAAGCCAGATGAATTAGGCCATCATCTTGTTGAAGAAAGGCTCAAGGTGGCTGATCTTGATGCACCTGTGGGCTGCAAATTTCATCCATGCAGAAAATGAAGAGGTTTAGTCTATGCATACTGCATGTCAGAGTGAGTCATAACAGTTGCATTATATATTGAGGTTATATTATCAGGAAGGATCATTCATGCAGTTACTGAATGTTTTAGTACAAACAATTTTTTTTTTTTTTTTGTTTTGCTTTTGGATTTGCCTGACTAGTCTTCAACCTGCTATAGTTCAGAGGTTCATATTAAAGAATGCCAGGTTCGGCACAGAAAATCCAATAGTAAAATGACACGTGCTAAGCTGTAACAAAACAATGGGTTGACAACAGGAATAGAATTATTTAGTATTTAGAAGGCTTAAAACCCAACATATCTTGGTGGATCACTGCTTTACCTCTTCATCAAGTAAGGGTCTGTGTTAGAACATCTGTAATCACACATATACAAATGTCGGACATGACTTACACTTCCATAGAGAGATCTACCTGAAGACTTCTAGTTAATAAACGCATCACAATGATTAAATTTAATTAAAGTGTAGTGTCACATTTTCCTCTATGTTAGAGGGAGGAAGAGAAAGAAGGAAGAAAGGAAGAAAGGAATAGGACTGTTATAGAGAATTAAGTAATAGAATTACATTCTTTCATCATTTCAGGTGAACAATTATCTGCCTTCTGTAAGTTATTCAAATGAACCATTTTTATTCTCCCTTGACATCAGCTAGGAGTTTATTTCACTCTCTGATGAAAGAATAGCGTATAATAGAACATGCTATAGCCTTGCACATTACCTGGGCCTCACCACCTTTCACTTCATATTTCACAGACCTACTTGTTCTGCGCCTTTCCTCTCCAGGCCCTCTCTGCCACCTTCTGAATAAAATGACCAGATCCTGAAATCTCTCTCAGAAACGCACAGAACATACTTCCTGGCAACACAATTCACTCCAGTTTCTTCGCCTTGTTAGTAACTAAGGCAGATGCCCAGATACCAATGCTGTCTGTAGTACATATATTTTTACATATATAGTGCCTCATTTATATTTATATTTTTATATAGCACCTCGTATATATTTATAGAATCACGGGACAGATTAGGTTGGAAGGGCCCTTAAAGGTCATTTAGTTCCAATCCCCTGCCATGGACAAGGTTGTCAACTGCTAGATCAGGCTGCCCAGGGCCCCTTCCAACCTGGTCTTGAACACCTCAAGGGAGCGGCCATGTTCTGTACATGTACAAGGTACACTTAATCCCACTATCCAGGTCATTAATAAAGGTGTTGAAGAGCACTGGTCCCAGGACAGACCCCTGTGGGATACCACTTGTCACTGGCCTCTACCTGGACATCGAGCCATTAACCACAACCCTCTGGCTACAACTATCCGACCAACTCCTCATCCACTGAATACTCCACCCTTCAAATCCATGTCTCTCCAATTTAGCAACAAGAATGTGATGTGTGACCATATAAGAGGCCTTGCAGAGTTTCACATAGATGACAGCAGTTGCTCTTCTTTTTTCTATTGATCCCATCACTCCATTATAGAAGGTCACCAGATTGGTCAGGCACAATCTGCCTTTGGTGAGGCCACACTAGCTGTCACAGATCACTCCCTTGTTTTGCATGTGACTTAAAATAGCTTCCAGGAGGATCTCTTCCATTTTCTTTCCAGGCACAGATGTGAGGTTCACCAACCTGTAGATTCCTGAATCTTCCTTTCTCCTTCCTTAAAACAGAAGTTTTAATGTTTCCCTTTTTCCAGCATATATATACACATTTTCCAATGTATGTATATATAATATATAGCATAATTATATATTATATGATTATACTAATATGTATACACAATATATATTAAAAACGTATGCAAACCTTTGTCTTGGGAAGAGAGTATGAATTGTTGGTTAAACATTAGCAATGTTAGCATCTTATTTATTTTATTTCACTGCATGGTTTTCTTCTTCAAATGTTGTTATGAATTATTCTTACTTAGAAGAAAAACCTCCTTTGGGACATTTTTCTCTGAATGCATTGCATATTCTAAAATGTCAATGGCAGAATCTCTCATGGTGTAGCAGCTGATAGTCTGCATACTTTAATCAAGCCAGAAAGTTTTAATTATACTGCTAGAAGCATCCCATTAACATTTATTTTCTTTAATAAGGACTATCAGAAATTAACGAAATAAAATAATAAAAAATGGTAAAGCTTGCAGTTCATTGGAAAGAAAGAGGAGAGCATTCCTTTCTTAAACACAGCCAAATCTGAACATTAGCACTATGAAACAATGATATAATTTGTTTTCTTTCATGGCAAGGAAGAGAAAATCACATGTTTGATACTGTTAATTATAACGTGTTTGCAAACCGTGACTGTACTAACAATAGCAAGACCTTTAAATAAATTTCTCCTCCCTATCCATTTCCCCTTTTTCTGTCTTCTGGCATTTATTACTGGGAATGGGTAGCCCCATGCAGTTGGGAACTGTGCACCTGAACAAATACAGCTGTAAGAACAGCATGTGTCTTGCCCTATTTAAGCTCACCTTGAACAATGTCGAGGCAGGGGATGTTAGTTTGGGAAATGGAGCATCAAATACCTAGCCTTCTCAGATCTCTGCTTTTGGAAAGAAAGGGACCATTGCAAAATGATCACATTTTGCAGTATATGTTGGTCTTTTAAACAGATTAAAGAAAAACGAGCAGAAAGACTAAGCTGTCATCTATCGAGTCAGATTTTGCCCTCATTTTAGAAGTATGGCATAATTTCTCACACAATTTTATTTTAGATTTAAACATTCTAGTTTAAACTGTTACTTCAGACATGATTTCAGATGTTGTTGGATAATATTTTTTATTATTTTATGAAATAAAAAATGTATATGGAATTAATGCTTTACTTCTGATGGTATGTACTTTTGAGCCTGATTTCACAATTTGTCTTGTGTTTTTTTGTGAGAATGAGCTCATCAGCCCCAGGATTCCTGACTTTACTCCAAATCAGGTAGTTCTTTCTCTACATATTCTCTTTAATATTAATTTGAATACACTGCATTTCTCTCTTTGGTACTACCGTATGTAGCATAACTGTTACAAGCTTTTCCTCATTCTTTCTAAATCATAGATGGGAGCACTGAAAGAGGAAGAAAAATAATCTATATGCGATGGCTGTAAAGTTAGAGCTGGAAGATATGATAACTAGAACTTAAGTCACAGTAGCAAGATAACACAATTTGGCTGAAATTGTATTTAATATCAGGATCTGTTCACAGTTGTGTTTGAAAGTGCAAATAAAAACAGCATGTTTAAAACAGTTTAACTACCTCAAAACAGGTAAGATACATAAGCACAGCTTCAAAAATGGACTTGAATGTCTAACACATAAACTACATCAGATTTAAGTTCCCAGAGCCAAAGACACAACATTTCAGATATGCTCATGCTTTTCTAAACGACAAGAAACAATTCAGTCATGAAATGTTTGTGTCATGCATGTCACTGCAGCTGTCAAACCTAAACGTTTCTCTGCTTTCTCTTCTACAAATCATGAGCCAGTAGGTTTTAGTGCAAACTTATTTCCTCTTAAATTAAAAATAAATAATATTAAAGTCTCAGAAATTGTTTTCTTTTTCAAAATGATCAGAAAAGCACTTGGATTTTTATTTTTTAGCAAAAGCTTACCAGTTGAAGAACCTTACCAGGTTTCATTCTTTTTCCTTGTTTAAATTGATATTCAAATCTATGTATTTACCACTTAAGAAAACATGAAAATGCAAGGGCAGAGACACTCCGAAGCTTCCTCTAGAAGCTGTGGGATTTTTTCATAAAAATTAGAAGTTTCCTTGTTGGGGCAGAGGGAAAGAAGAACTGGACTATGAATTACAGCAGACAACAGGGAAGTGGTAGAAAACAGGAATGAAAAAAGTAAAGGGGATCTTTTTTTTGAATTTTGTCCCGCTCTCCATTTTTTCCCTTCAGATGGAACCAGTTCTCGAGCTTAGGCTGACAACAGCAAGAAGTACAGTACATGGGAGCAAGAGCACGCTGAATGCTTATGTAACAACGTTTACAGCTGTTTCTATCTGGAACACAGGTGTCCCCTTTTGATATTTTTTCTAGCTAGACAGACAGCATAATAATTTTCTGGAGTTCCTCTACAGCTATTTCATAAAGAGAATTGTACATCTTCTTTATCACTAATTATAGTAATCATCTTCCTCCATAATAAGCCAAAAGCTTGTGCCAGAGCAACAAATTTTGCTTTTACTCCTCATTCTGTGTTGTTACTACACTGTCCAACTTTCTTTACATTTGAAGTTGCCTAAATCATAGAATCATAGAATGGCCTGGGTTGGAAGGGACCCCAAGGATCATCAGATTCCAACCTCCCTGCCACAGGCAGGGCCACCAACCTCCAGATTAGGTACTAGATCAGGTTGCCCAGAACCCCATCCAACCTGGTCTTGAACAATGTTTATATTTAGTTTGACTTAAAGCAAAGCAAATGATGATGTCTGCTTCAAGATATAGATTGGTTTCTAAATGTAGATTGTTCACCAATATGGGATTTAACTGTGAAGCAGAAGAAAGCGCTACATTTTGAACTATTTTACTGGTTGTTAGGCATGTTGCAATATCATGTTTACCAAGAACCCATCTCTTGCGTAAGGATTACCTCAAAAAGAATGATTTTGTAAGCCAGAACATTTAAAGAAGTCCTAATATTATTTCAGTCTTCATGAATGAAAAAGGACTAAACAAGTCAGCTATGCCAGAACTGTAATTTTATGTATCAAAAATTGTACTAATCTATTTTTAATTAATGTCCAGTAGATAAGTATGAGAATCAAAGAATAGAAAAAATGAGAGTTAAGGGATAAAATATGTACCTGATAAAAAATAAATAATGAAATGACATTATAATATCTGTGACATTCAGAATATTGTTACCAAAATGGCATGATTGATCTGAAATCTAGCTGTAATTTTGAGAACTATTGTACATATAAGTGCATGGCAAAAACTGGATACTATCCAGGAAAAATAAAATAACAGCAAAAATAAAAGGATAACAATTATTCTTCACACAGTTTTCTGAATTTTTAAGAATAAAGATAATTATTCTGTCTTGTAGACATCATATCCAAACTCATCGTATATCAATTTTGTTCAGTGCTTTACCGATTCTAATAATTTTGTGATTTAAAAGTTATTTTCACCTATGGAAGCAAGAAATTTTCAAATAGTATTAGAATTTATTTTTGATGGTCACAAATTAGACACACAGCATGAGACAGATATGATTTCACTGAGACATGTAAATCATAGAATCATCATAGAACCATAGGATGGTTCAGGTTGGAAGGGACCTTAGAGATCATCTTGTTCCAGCCCCCCTGCTATGAGCACGGACGCCTTCCACTAGACCAGGTTGCCCAAAGCCCCATCCAGCCTGGCTTTGAATACTTCCAGGGAGGGGGCATCAACGACTTCTCTGGGCAAACTGTTTCAGTGTCTCACCACCCTCACAGTGAAGAATTTCTTCCTTATATCTAGTCTAAATCTACCCTCTTTCAGTTTGTAGCCATTACCCCTTGTCCTGTCACTACCTGTCCCTGTAAAAAGTCCCTCTCCAGCTTTCCTGTTAAATATTAGTGCATAAGTTGGAACTAGTCACTCTCAACCCGATTGGTAAATATACACTCTTGAATGTCTGTAATTCGACCAAATAAATTGCCACTCTCTCTATCCACTTAATATTTAACAAATAAAGGATCTACCCTTGGAAGCCAGACGTGATTGTCTTAAGATAATCAAATTTTTCCTTGTTGCCATTAAGCAGTGTTCTGTTCACATTGCAAGTTATGAGAGTGCAATGAAAGTGATTGTTTGTTGCACCAGAGTGCAAGGTCCTCATACCTTTTCTAAACTCTTCACTGCTAATACTAAATGTCAAAATGTTCAACTTACTAGCTTGCAATGGAACTTCAGTTGTTCCCCATCTCTTCATAGCCTTAATGTCCTCAATGTTCTTGAGAGATTAGGATAATCTTGAATTAAGTAGTAGTAGTTTAATGTGAGCAGTACAACCACAGATTATGTTGATAGGAGACTAGCCGTGGAACATGACAAGTGTAAATAAGGCACGCGGTAATGTACAGCATGTTTAAGAACTACTTATATGTTAAGTAAGTACTAAGAAGACAATTTCTTATCTAGTATGGCAGTTTTGATATATTTTGCAAACACCAAAAAGCTGTTCTTAGAGATGCATTGTTGCTCATGAATCCTCCCTCCCTCAATACACACATGCATGCACATCAGTAAAAATTATTTAAAATTTATGGGAGGTTGCTTTTGAAACTACTCAATGTTTTTGAAACTACTTACCTCTACTTACATTGTTCTCATAATTATGTTTCCAATAGCTAGAATTACACTATAAATATCCTGTCTTGTTCTAACTACTGTTGCAGTGGTTTGTTCTGAAACATACTTTGGAACAAATATCTTAAAGTTCATCCCATATGTGTACATGGTGTAAAATATGTAAAATAGTTTATTTGAATTGATTCCGAGTGCTATTAATCATTTTTACTAAAATGCATGTATGTATGTACTAAGGGAGGGAAGATCGATGAGCAACAATTAAGTGCACTTTTGACTATAAAAAAAACCTGAATCCATTAACATGATTTATATTATTAATTCAGATTGCAGCCACATAAGAACTTCATAAAAAAGACAAATGGTGAGATGAGGTATAGTGAAGTAGAAGAAATGTATATAGGTGCAGACTAGAAATGATATCTGGCTACTTAATCGGGGGAATTGGTTTCTCAAAGCAGATCAGTTCTGAAGAGTTTTACAAAGCTGAATTGAATGGCCAATGAATCGGACACTTTCATTAGGGAAAAAAAAACCAGAAAAAAGTTGTAACTCTTTATGACGAGTGTACTAAATGTTATATGTTAGGAGATACTACCTGGTTGCGCTCACAAATCGTGAGATCACTGAGTTGTGTTATGCAAGGATGGTGGTAAAGTGGTAAAAACATTTTACTAAGTGGTAAAAACATTACTGTAGTGTAGAAAGTGGATGTTTGTCAGCCCCTGTTACCTTTACTTTACCTATATTGACTAAGATGATCATCTGTTTGGTTTTCTTCTGCAAATAACAAGATTTTGTTACATCTAATTTTGGGGAGATAGATTTCAGGCAATGTAAAATTTGTATCAGAAACGTTTACAAACAGAATGATAGTATCCTGNCGAGTGTACTAAATGTTATATGTTAGGAGATACTACCTGGTTGCGCTCACAAATCGTGAGATCACTGAGTTGTGTTATGCAAGGATGGTGGTAAAGTGGTAAAAACATTTTACTAAGTGGTAAAAACATTACTGTAGTGTAGAAAGTGGATGTTTGTCAGCCCCTGTTACCTTTACTTTACCTATATTGACTAAGATGATCATCTGTTTGGTTTTCTTCTGCAAATAACAAGATTTTGTTACATCTAATTTTGGGGAGATAGATTTCAGGCAATGTAAAATTTGTATCAGAAACGTTTACAAACAGAATGATAGTATCCTGAACTGTTAGATATTTCAAATTCCTCTTCTGTAATTTATGCCCATCTCTAGTCTATCTGTAACTGTTAATTATGAAACCAGCTGTCCGGGCTCTGCCCCTCCCCCTGTTGCCACGCCATAAAGGCGGTGGTTCTTCCCCACTGAGTGGCTCAGCCTGGCCACCAGGTGTGATCCCATCATCCAGCAACCACCAAAACACCGTTTTGGCTGAAACCAGGACACAAATCAAAAAAATGTATCTATTCTCCCTTGTTTATTTGGAGAGCTATGTCACTGCACAACACTTACATGATATGGCACCACATTATTTTATCTCTTCTTCTGTGAGCTATTTAACAGAAGTGAATGAAATATAAAAGACAGATAACATGGAAAAATACAATTCAGATCACATATGAATAAAAATGGAGAGTAATTAAAGCCAAACATACAAAGAATCTTCGTCAGAACTAGAATGTTCCACTCAGGTGATAAAAAATTTCACAGAAGCAAAGTATTTCTTCTGTATATGAATTATATCTTTTCAGAGAGACATCTGAGTATCTCAGCCACATTTGTTAACTGAAATTCATGACACTATTCTTGCAAATTGAGGAAAGGATTGAACACAAACATTTTATAAGTAGAGGAAACAAATGATGGATCTGGTGTTCCTATACAGAGAATTTTGAATGCACCAGTATTTAGCTTGAGCTTGCAAGAGAAATATTTGTCAAAATAAAAAAAGTTTTCCAGTTTGTTGTACAAAGAGTTATTCTTCTTGTGTAACTATCCCACATACTTGTATTTGGAAGTCAGTCTGTTATATCATTTATCATCTATAGAAACTGGCATACTCAAATCCGCAGTTAAGCTACTGACATTTTTCAGAAAGTAAGATCTTTGGAATAGCAAAATCTTTGCTTTACTGACCAACGATTTTATTTCCCCTTTCTTAGGAGTACCAATTCTAAAACATTTTCATATATCTGTCTCTGTTAGTCAAATGACAGTTTTTCTGCATATTTTTCTGTAAAATTGTGTTCAAAATCAGAGTAAATCATAACTTCTTTTACCTTCCACTTTGTATTTAACTAGGATTGACACAGACTATTGCCTCTTCAGATATTCAAATTATTTTTTCTAGTGATAATTAGTGCAGATTTGTACAGTATATGAAGATATTGCTCTCATGAGACTCTATCAGCTTTTATAGACTTCAATCTCAACTGTAAGAATGTTTTCTAGTGATATATGAATCAATAGTTTTAGAGACTTCGTTGTCAAACAGTTGCTACAAGGCACTAATACACAAAGCATTTCAACACATAACATACCAAAGCAGGCAATTTTCTCTCTCCTGTTCCCGAATAACATTCATTATGTAAATCTTTGCAGTACAGACTTCCAGATACAAGTACACAGAATCTTTTATTTCTCCTTTTCTTAAAACAAAAAACACTTTCCACACCTTGTGAGAGTTTTTGGCTACAATGCACTCAGTAACCTGGAGGAAATGAGACTGGAAGCCTTTTATGCTGTTGGCTGAATAGTAAATTGTTCTCTAAAACCAAAGAATTTTAAAGTTTGTTGCATCTCAATTATGCATTCTCTCTCTGAACTCTTATGTTATGATGTTTTTTGGCTTTTAGCTATATTGCTGCTTGTTTTCCTAGATCTTTTGAAGTGAAGGTATATGTATATGTGTTATTTTTGAGGCTTGAATCACGGGTGGAAAGGGGTACAGAACCCTGGAAAACACACACAAAGAAAACCCTTCAAATAAGCTACTTAATTCCTCTTTATGCTGAGGTGAAAGTGCTAGTGCTCTTTTTAAATGATTTTTGGGCAGCTATGCAGTTTCTTAAGAAATTTTCTTCATTCCTGTCAAGCATATTTCCTACTTTAATCTCTGTGTAAGAAAGCTTATGTTGAATAATTTGTGGCTATTAGTATTTGTTTTCTGTGTATAGTCAGAGCACCCATGCTATCTAGCTCATTACTGAAAATTGCTTCAGAATGCCTTCAGTACGAAAGGTGTTATTATAGCATCAAATCCTCCTCTAGTCTGCTTTTCAAATTCTTGATTAAAACAGTAGTTTGGGCTAACAGATTGTCCATTAACAACTCACCTATATGCTTTACCCTGAATAATTCTAAATAATTTGTTATAGCCAAGGAAGTTTAAGGCTGCTTAGAATACAATCATTGCTTCAAATGAGACGTTTATTGCAACATTGGATTCAGTATAAAATATTATATTTAGTCATAGCAGAATGAAATATTTTTTTTTTTAAGATTGCCATTAAAAGTAAAAGATACATACACAGACTGTCTTTGCAGCAAACATTGTATACACTTAATTTTCAAGAATATGGACAGGACCAAGATGTCTTGCTCTTACCTTTTGGAATCTAATCAGATGCACAGCCTTAACATAGGGGGTCTCCAGAAAGGCAAACACAAAGACTTGTCTAGAAGAAATTGAAACAAAAGGTTCAGGACATAGAAATCCAGTGCATGTTTATGCATTAATTTGCTTGTTTTAACATTGCTAATGGAGGACTACAAATGGTTAAGTGTTCTGAAGGAACAACTCTGTGTCCTTTTTGTCAAAAAATAAATGTTTTAAAAACACTGATGAAATATCAAAGGTTTTTTTTTTTTTTTCCCTGGTGAAAGGAACAGAAGCATAATTTGATTACCTGATGTCAAGCCTAGAAATTGTGTGGTAATGATGTTAGGGACTAAAACCCCGGCACAAAACTGCGTTTGAGCTGAAAAGGCAGAAAGAGCATCAAAACCCAAAATGCCTCTGTATCCCAACTGTACAGCTGAAGTTAGGCTGAAGTTAGGATTGTAGAACTTGAAAACCAGGATGCTACCACAGGTTTTGTGGAGAAGAGCTGAAGCAAGCCTTCCTGGGCTTTTGTCTCATTCAGAAGAATGGCATTTACCTCTGGCCCTCAGTCTCAGCCTGAGCAATGGCATTCCCACACTTGCACTGGCCTTGTGCCTGGCTGAGAAGACATCCCAGCCTGCCCCCATCTTGGGCTAACACGTTGACAAGCAGCCAACCTTGGTTACTGCCACTGCTGGCCTCCACTCTCCCTGTCAGATGCAAGGAGGCTGCAATTGGTGTGTGAGAAGCCCAGGCAGCTGCCTCACCCCTCCTGCTGCTCCCCAGCAAAGTTCTCCTCAGAACCACTCCTCCTCACCTCCACACAAGCTTCTTAGCACAGCTGCAAGAGGAGACAAAGACTACTTTCCCTGCAGGCCTGTGTGAAACAGCTGAAGGTCAGCATACTGTCATGAGGCCTGACTCAAGGCCCAAGTCCTGCCACAAAGTGCCTCCCACCTTTTAAAAGAAGTCTAACTGCCCTGTTCCAGCGGCTCCAACATCTCAGGCCCCAGAAGATCCTCCTTCATCAGCAATATAGAAACTTTTATTTCCAGGCAAAACCAAATTGCCAGTACACTTCACACACTGAAATGCATGACACAGAATTGCTTTTCTTTGCTTTTCTTTGTGTAACTGTAAAACAGTACCTCAATCATGTTTGAGATTGGATCTACTCCCTACCAGAAAGGCTTGCGTCCTGGGATACTGAGGCATAAAGGCACTAAATCTGCTTCAGAAGTGCTTAACAACTGAGACAGGAATGAGTAGGCTGAGACAAAGACAACTTCTGAAGTGATCTAAGAAATTAGGTCAGACTTAGTTTCCATCAGGTTATGCCAATCCCTTAAGCAACATAAATATGCACGTAAACTGCTTTATCAAAGTACTTCCCTGACATCCTCCAAGTGTCAATATTACTATTGACTGGCAGCCAATCTGGTGTAACCTCATTTGCTATAACCCTTCGAGCCCAATCCATCAGCCAATATTCACCCATTGCCACTGCGTTATGTCTTTGTCTACTTGTAGAATAGACATTTTGTCCAAGATACTGTGCAAAACAGTATCTAAAGCTTTGAAAAAAGATTACATTAACTGGCTTTCCTTCATCAACGAGGTGGATAAACTTGTAACAGGAAATCAAGTTTGTTTAACAAGACTTTCCCATCTGGAACCCATGCTGTCCATGATCAGTGATAGCATAGTCTTTTGGGCGTTTTTCAATAACTCCCTGAACAATCTCCATGATTTTCCCAGGCACTGAACTGAGACTTACAGGCCAGTAATTACCAGGGCCTTCTCTCTTACCCTTCTGGGAAACTGGAACAACATTTGCCAGCTTCCAGTTGACTAGAACCTCTCCAGATTCCCAAGATCATTAAAAAATAATTGTGAGAGGCCTTGCAACGACATCAGTCAACCCTTTGAGTACCGTGGGATGAATCCCATGTATATGCACCCAGCTGGAGCAGTAAATCCCACACAAGCTCAGGGTTGGCTGGGAGTTTGCCTGCTTGGCTTGTACTAATGGAAGAAGATCTAAAAATCACTTTCCTAAATAAAATCAAGTCAGCTGAAATAATTCATTTTTGTAGCTAAAAGTCTCCCAAACCACATTTGCACAGAATTAGCTTTTTATAAAATTTATTTATTTACACAATTTTCTGGAGAAAAATCAGCATAACGCAGAAAAGAGACGTGGGAACAAAACAAGAGACAATCTCACTTGAACCCTGATAAAGTAAACTGAAATATCTTGTCATCATCATTTACTATTTCCTGAGGAAAATGATACAAATAAATATTTATAATTAAGTTTATCTAAATTATGAAAAACTTTAAATGTTTAGGAAGAAAATTTCTTATACTGATTGAAATATTAGTGAGTTAAAATCCCCTACATATGACAGCAGAATATTATTCATGTAACTTTCTACATTTATTGATTTTTCTTTTATGATGCAAACACAACTTCAATTTTTCAGCTATTTTCTGATGTTGATACATAAAGACTTCTATTTTTTTCCTAGATTTCTTTTTCCTAACCATTCAATAATTGCAAGTTTCTCTTCACTTAAATAAAAACTTAATTTTGTTTGACTGATTTTCAAGATCCTTTTTCTCTTTTAAAAATATTGTTATTTTCTAAATAACATATGTGACAGAATTTTCTCTCCAATATTCTAGTAAAGCTTAGAGGCAAGCAGAGCTCCTGTGATTAAATTTGCTTGTAAGAAGATAATACATTGTAATTCAGCAGAGATAATGGTCCATTATAATTAAAGGGCAAGAATTAAATGACCACTTTGTGACAAAACATTTCATAAGCCATGAAAAGTAATCTCATTAAAAAAGTATAAACTTTAAAAAAAAAAATACAGCTGCATATGCCAAAGGTTTCACTTGGTCACATGGTGACCAAGTGAAAGAGCAGCTATGAAAATGGACTGTGATGCCAAGTCGTAGATAAGCTTTAAGGGATGTACTGTCATACTGTGACATGTATTAATGCAATTTGCATTAATTCCTAATAGCAAATATAAAATTTATATTTGAACTCAGTCTCTGTGCTGTAAAACATCGTTTGAAACAAATCAATTTATCTGCTCTTCTGCTTTTTATAAACTGTGACTGTAAAGTGGTGTAACCTGACTACATCATGTGAGATCACGCTATCATATAATTGGAGACATCATCTTTGCTTATTTTGCTTTAGAAGTTATACCTGACATACACATTTCCTATAAATATGTTCTTGGGCTCTCTGCTTGACAAAAACTTTCTAGAACATTAGGACTAAGTCAGAGAAGGCTATTTGTGAGAAAATAGGAGTAAACCAATAACAAAGATAAAGACAATGTCAAGCAAGGGCCTTTCTGTACATGTGTAGTTAATTACTAGCTGTGCTGTGGCCCATAGTTTACGTAATTTCATAGTTTTCTCTTAAATCTTTGTCTTTCCAAGAAAGAACAACTTTTGAACCTGAGGTGATCAGACAGAGAGTAGTGGGAATTTCACACTGATGGGAGAAGTGATCCTGACTTTTCCTCTGTGTGACAGAACATGCTCTGCTAGTATCCTCACCGATTTTAGCTCTTTTACATATTCTTCTTTTCTACAAAGCAAAAAAATATATATGTACTGTTCTGAAAAGGTTTTGAATCCCTATGATCAGGTATGGTCGCAGGCTCCTAAAAGAAAGGACTAAGAATTGTTAATTTGCTTGGCATGTTGTGTTTAAAATAGTTGTGTGAAGTAGAGGACAAGTTACTTACTGTACTGTATTGAAGTGCAGAGCCACCCAACTTTAGAAAATTAGTTGTTCACATATGATCTACAAGGATGATTGCTTTTTCTGCAAGAATATCAAACTGTAGGTGTAATAAAATAGGTTTAAAATAAACATCACAATTTAATGTACAATCACAAACAGAACGATTATTAATGAATGTAAATAAACTGGGCTTATATATCCCTCTTTCTAAATCTATTTTTTCCCTTTAGATTTAAAGATTATGTTATTTCTTACCATAATACGGTCCAACATCTTCACGTTTACTGAAGTAATTTTTTCCTTTATTGTCAGCTTCAGTAAGATTTTAGTGCTTCATAAATCCTTTCAAGTCTCCAGGAGAACATCATCATAACAGCCAAAAGATTTTTCTGTGACTTTAGTAGCAGCAACAATATCACTAGCAAATCAAAGATAATCAGAGAAATTCTTCTCAATCATCTGTTCCTCTTTGAAGATTTTGGACAAAAGGTGAAATAGTAGTTTGGGCAGTGTCTTCCTGTCTAATACATTACTTTAATTTGCTATCTTAACTTGTCAAATTAAAAAGTTGTTATGTTAGTCAGATAGGCTAAGTAAAATTGTTTCATTTTATTTAGCTCAATTTAATGTCTTCCATACACAGAATCTTAAAGTGCTGTAAAGTTGAAGAAATTAAGATGGAATACTGTAACAAATTGTGTACCTCATACAGACAGAAAAACAGACGATTTTTGAAGATTGACTAGAGTCTGAAGAATGTGGGTAGCATATGAACACAGTCAGTGTTCAGTAAAGGATAGAGATTTGAGGGAACAGAAAACGAAAAATAACAAAAGAGATTGGAAACATAACTCAGTAGTACTAACAGTTCATTTACTCTTTGTAGAGGTACTGAAAAGTAAGTAACACAAAATTCTGAGTAAGAAAATTTCATATATGCACTTGTTCAATCTATGCACATTTCTGGATTTTGTTTTTTTCAAATAGAGTTCGTAAGAACGCAGGAGAAGCAAGGCTGAGTAGCAATATTTACTCCAAAATTCTACCTTTTATAGAACTAACACAATTCACTTTATTATTTGTATCACATCATGCAACAAAGTTGTCAAATTCTTAGAATTTTTGTCAAATTGAAACTCAGTAAGGAAAAAAATGAAAGAAAAATCGAGACATTTCAACAGCTGTGGAAGAATTTTTTTCCCTACATTTAGCATCCAAAAGCAAACGCTAAAACAACACAAAAATAAAAATGTTTACTGGAAAAAATGTCTGTATAAATAAAGAAACACAATTTGGAAACTAGACTATGAATGGAAAAAAAGAAAAAAATGGAATTCTGAGATTGTATTTACAGAGTCAAAGATTCATCTCCGTGTTCTGAGAAAAATCAGAAAATCAGAAAGAATTGATTTGGAGTTTCTATAATGGATTCTGCAATCTGTAAATAAAGTTTTGCAAAGAATCTGAATGCATACTGCTATATAACAGTAACTAAAAATTGATTAATTCTCCTTGTGCTATTCATATTTGAGAAATTACTTCCAAAATATTTTGATATATTATTAAAACCTTCTAATAATTTGTAGACTAGACTAGAAGTCACCAATACTTACTTTCTCACAGTTATCCAGGAATAAGCCAAAGCTTATTAAGAGTTTCAGGATCTGGCCCTTTATTTTTTAAAAATTAGCTCTTCAGAGAGATGATTTTGAATCAAAGTTCTAGTTCTATGGCACTCTAAGACTTCCAAATACTAAATTAAATTTTAACACTGGACTTACTGTAATTGTTCCTAAATTCTGAATATAGTTTTCGATATTACTTGAAATCCTAAACAGATTATTTATTTCAACTTATCAAGTAAGAAGAAATACAAGAGCCAGCAAGAAGAGGCACATCACATGCACATCAATCCTTAGATACATTATGAACTAGATAGAACATAACATGGCAGAAAGGTAAAAATACTGACAGCATTATTTATTTATTTATTTACTGTCAGCAAAAATGCTGACATAAAATTTCAATGCCAAATGGCTAAAATCTAAAGTTAAGCTTATAATTTATATTTCAGAAATAATCTTTCTGAGACATTATGCACTAAAGCAGTCTGTGTGGCTAGAAAGTGTCTCTATTATTATGTGGATCCTCCAGATAAAAGCTCCATTCATAACTTATTGTTTGAACACTGCTTGAATGAATGTACTTTGAAGTGGATTAATTTGTCAGAAAGAAAACATGGAATTAACAAGCTAATACCATTTAAAGAACACAAGTTAGCACTACTTGAAAGCAGTCATCCCTCATACACACAGAAGAGCATTTTTTCACTATAGATTCCATTTTGAGTGTAAAGACAAGATCAGGAAACAAAAGAAGGAAAACAGCTGTGATTCTAACTGCTCCTTGGATTTAGAAATTACAGAATTTAAAAATAAAGCTGTAGCTTTCTATTGGAGAACAACTGAGGCAAAATTATGGAGACCAGTGACAAGTGGTGTTCCTCAGGGATCGGTACTGGGACTGGTACCGTTTAACATCTTTGTCGGTGACATGGACAGTGGGATCGAGTGCACCCTCAGCAAGTTTGCAGATGATGCTGTGTGGTGCAGTCGACACACCAGAGGGAAGGGATGCCATTCAGGGGGACCCGGACAGGCTTGAGAGGGGGCCCATGCCAACCTCATGAAGTTCAACAAAGCCAAGTGCCAGGTGCTGCACCTGGGTCGGGACAGTCCCAAACACCAATACAGGCTGGGTAGAGAATGGTTTGAGAGTAGCCCTGAGGAGAAGGATTTGGGAGTGTCTTTTGCAAGAAATTCAACATCAGCCGGCAGCGTGTGCTTGCAGC